>JAHIAM010005871.1:0-29855 GCA_021605205.1 Aegilops longissima
GAAACCGACTTAAGCATAACGCATTAAAGCAATGTTAAGTGAGGTAATCTCCACAACCCATGTAATACATAAGGAAGAGATACATAGTTGGCTCGATCGCCACTTCACACAATACATAAATAAACATCCATCATTCAGATTACACTCAAGGTCCGACTACGGAACCAAAATAAAAGAGATACCCCAAATGCTACACGGATCGATCGTCCCAAGGCAGCTCCACTACTGATCATCGAGGAAAGGACACATAAGTCGACCACGTTCCTCGTCGAACTCCACTTGAGCTCGGTTGCGTCACTGCTGCGCATCGTCCCTGCAACTGTTTGGTAGAATCTGAGTCACGGGGACTCGCAATCTCACCAGCGAGATCAAGACTATTTAAGCTTATAGGAAGGACAGAGTTGTGAGGTGGAGCTGCGAAGCGACTAGCATATATGGTGGCTACATTACATAAAGAGGCGAGAAGAGGGCAAACACGGTCGTGAAACTAGTAGCGATCAAGTGATCTGAACTACTTACGTCGGACATAACTCCAACACGTGTTCACTTCCCGGACTCCAGAGAAGAGACCATCACGGTTACACCTTGATTGATGTGTATTTTAATTGAGGTCAACTTCAGGTTTTCTACAACGGACATTAACAAATTCCATCTGCCTCATAACGCGAGCACGACTTCGAAAGATAATACCTGCGGGGTGTCCCAACAGCCATTATAAGCTCTCACGGTCAGCGAAGGATATTCCTTCTACGGGAAGACCCGATCAATCTGGAATCCGGACTACAAGACATTTCAACAGCAATAAAACAAGACCAGCAAAGCCGCCCGATTGTGCGACAAATCTCGATAGGAGCTGCACATATCTCGTTCTCGAGGCACATCCGGATAAGTCAAGCTGAGTAAAACCAAGCCTCGAGTTTCCCGTGGTGGCCCATGTCTCTCCGGTTAGGGCCACCTTTCGAAGGAGCAATTGGAGAGGTTAAAATAAAGATGACCCTCGGGCTCGAAAACCGGGGAAAAACTAGGTGGCAAATGGTAAAACCAAAGTTGGGCCTTCTGGAGAGTCTTATTCAAGCGAACTGTCAAGGGTCCCATAAATCACCCAGCAGTGTAGGAGCGAAATCAAGGAACATAACACGGTATGCGGAAACTAGGGTGGCAAAGTGGAACAAACACAGGGCATAAGGCGAGCCTTCCACCCTTTACCAAGTATATAGATCGTTAATTATAGCAGATATATTGTGATATCTAACAAGTAAACATGTTCCAACAAGAACAACATCTCCATGTTCAACAAGGAACAAACTTCATCTTCACGCAACTAAGCGCTATAAGAGGGTGAGCAAAGCGGTAGCGTAGCCAATCAGCGGTTTGCTAGGAAAGGATGGTTAAGGCTGACATGGCAATATGGGTGGCATGATATAGCAAGTGATAGGCATTGTAGCATAGGCATAAAAGGCGAGCATCTAGCATAGCAAAGATAGAAGTGATTTAGGATGGTCATCTTGCGCAAAGTTCTCGAGTTAGCAAGCTTGATCCTCGTAAGCGTTCTCAACAGGTTCCTCGTTCATGTACTCGTCTCGGCTCTACCCAAGCAGGAACACAAACAAAGGAACCACAATAAATCACGGTGCAATGCACAATCAACATGATGCAAAACATGACATGGTATGTGAGATGTGCTATCAATGCGTATCGTGCTCGGAGGAAAATGATGAACCAGGGATCAACTTGGCAAGCCAAGTATGCCCTGGAAAGATGAGATGATTTGGTTGAAATCGATATAAAGATCACGGAATCGGATGCACGGTTTGCAAATGACAAGCAAAACAAGAATGGCACAAATCTGCCATTATGACATGGCCACATAGCAAGCGTGTCGAGCTTGATGCCCATGTTTTGCACCATGATTTGACCTCATCGGCCGTGAAGTTGGTGCCATTATCGCGATGATCTTGTGGGGACACCGTAGCGATGCTACCCACGATGAAGTCTATCACTGGTCCAGATTGGCCGTTTTAACATGCTTGGCCTCTATCCATTTGGTGAATTTATCCACCATGACCAATAGGTATTTTGCTTGTGGTTTCCTCCTTGGGGTCCAACCATGTCAAGCCCCGGACATGACGGCGGTGATGGGTATAGTTTTAAGGCGGTGGGTGGCATGTGGCTTTAGTTAGCAAAAGCTGGCAACCGCATCGTTGGACTAAGTCCTGCTTGTCTGCCAGGCGTCGACCAATAAAATCCTGGGAAGGCCTTGCCTACAAGGGCCGGGCTGCGGCGTGGTGCCCCGATCCGGCATGAATTTCAGCCGGGAGGTTTAGCCCTTCCTCTTGGAGATACACCTTTGAAGGACTCGGTAGTGCTTTTCTTATAAAGCTCTCCTCATGGACTTTATAGGCTTTAGGCGCCCGTACTATGCAGCGAGCCTCATTTTGGTCTTCGGGAGTTCTTGCCTAGTTAGGTAGGCTAGGAATGGTTCCGATCCGCAGGCGTGATAACGCCATTATTTCGTGAGGCGGAGGTGTTATCTGAGTGAGCCTCCGGTTATGTCAAAGTGTTGGTGTTAGGCGGTGCGGTTGGATCCGGATTATTGTGCGGACTCCCTTCCCATAATGCGGATGGCTTGAACAGCCGTTCGGAAAAATATTGGGTGGATCGTCATCGCGTTTTGCACTCATGCGTGCCAATATATCCGCCTGGTTGTTATCGGGCTATATGATGAAATTGAGCCCTTGAACCGTGCGACATTTTAGGACCGCATTGCGGTATGCTGCCATTTCGGATCTTTGGCATCAAAGTCTCCGTTTATTTGAGATATTGCTAGTTCAATCGCGCACCTCTAGGCGTTGAATGCCCATGGAACGCCATCGGAGGCGTGCGAAGGGCCTAAATATAAGCTGCGTTGTTGGAGTCCGTATACATTATCTGAAGGGCGTGATTTGTGTCCCGGTTGGGGGCGTCGGGCGACGCCAGCCCAGAAGCCAACATTTTGGAGCCGTCAAAGTGCATGATCAATTGGAGTATCGCGCGTACTCTTTAGGGAGTTGACTTGGTCCATTCGACCCGCGAAGTCGGCCAAAACCTGAATTAATAGCAAATCGTGGCTTATAAGTTATGTCGAATGGAAGAGCTCTATGGCCCATTTAGCAATCCGATCGTCGCGTCATGATTGTTTATAATGTCGTTAAGAGGTGCCGGAGGCTACCGTTATCGAACACTCTTGAAAGTAGTGTGCAGCTTGGGATGCCATGAACACCGCATATGCTATCTTTTGATAGTGTGGGTGCGGGACTTGCATGGAGTTAGGACGGTGGACACATAATAAACGGTTTTGAACAGGAACGGGTGTCCGTCCGTTCTCGTTCGACAGCGAGCACCGCGTGACAACTTGATGTGTTGCGGCGATATATAATAGCATGGTTCGCCCACGTTGGCGCGGCCAGAGACGGTTGTTGCCAAAATGGCCTTTATTTCTTGAGTCGGCCGTGGCCATCCGTCCCTCGAAGTGTTGGTCTTGCGGAGGAAGTAAAGAGTATGCCTTTTCTCCTAAGCGGGAGATAAGCGGCTTAGAACTCGCATCCGTCAATTTTGTATTTGTTTGAGGTCTTTTGGAATATCAATTGTGTGAGCTTCGAATCTTGGCTGGGTTTGCTTCAATTCCTCTCTAGGACACAATGAAGCCGGGAGCTTTCCGGCTGGAGCAGCGAAGCATTTTCGGATTGAGCTTGATGTCATATTTTGAAGATTGTCGAATGTGAGCCTCAAATCGTCTACTAGAGTTTCGACATGCTTGGTTTTGTGACCCGTCATCTACATATCTTCCGTTTTGCCGATCTGGTTTGCGGACATATACGAATCATGCTGCTGATATGTTGCGGCGTTTTGAGCCCAAAGGGCATTGTGTTGAAGCGAGCGGGCGTATGGAGTGATGAATGTTGTTGCACTTGATGCGCTCCGCCATCTTGATTTGGTGGTAGCGGATGCAGGTCAGAAGCACAATGAGTAGTGTCCTGTGGCGTCAATGATTTGATCAATTCGAGGGAGGAAGGGATCCTTTGGCAAGCCTTATTAAGGTCTTTGAAATCAACACATAGAAGCCAGGATTTATCCTTCTTTGGTACCATCACCGGGTTTGCTAGCAGTCCGGATGTTTTATATCTCGATGAATCCGGCTTCCAAAAGTTTGGCTAGCTCCTCTCCATGGCTTGTCTCTTGGGTTGGGAAAGCGCGAAGAGCTGTTTGGTGGCTTGAATCCTTTTAGGATATTTAGGCTGTGCTCGGCCAGGTGGCGTGGAATTCTGGCATGTCTGAAGGGTGCGGGCAAAGATGTCGAGTTTTCTTGTAGAAATTCGTGGTCTGGCGTCTACATCGGGGTTTAATTGTGCCCCAATGGAGGCCATCTTTGCAGTCATTGGGTGGACTTGGAATTTGACTATTTCATCCGCTGGTTTAAAAGAGGTGGACTTGGATCTTTTATCAAGTATCACATCGTCCACTGTTCACCGTGGAAGCGCATCATGATGAGTTCCTCGGCCGCTAGGGCTTCGGATAGTGCCTCGAGGGCTAGTCACGGCTGTCTTGTTTTGTTGTAGTGCTATGTTAGGATCACTAGCGAGTGATGATTCCGTTAGGTCGGGCATTTAAACTTCATGTACCCATAATGGGGTATAGCTTGAAAGATTGAGAATGCCTCGTCCTAATAAAGCATGTATCCGTTGTTGAGCAGGGGCCACTTGAAATGTGACCTCCTCGGACCTGTAATTGTCCGTGAGCGAACACTACGTCCGGTGTATTTTTGCTGCAGCATGCTTCCGGCTAGGGATAATTCCTCTAAAGGTTGTGCTGCTTTGCTCAATCGGTTCGAGTCTATTTCCATTTTGGAGGGTTTCCTCATAGATGAGGTTTAGTCCGCTGCCATCCATGAGTACCTTAGTAAAGCGAAAATCGTCCACTATCGGATGAGGACCAATCTGGTGGTGCGGGCAGTTCAAATTTAGGTTAAATCCTTGGCATTAAAGGTAATAGCGTGTCCTCCACTCCATGGTTATTATTGCTACTTGGTAGACTTGACAAGTTGCGGGTGTTAGTTTTACATGTTATTTGATCGAAAGTCTGAAAGACTATTAACACCGTACTAGTGTTCTTGGGCTGGGATTACGAGCTAAAGCTCTTAGCCACTTTTGGCCACCTGCCTGTATCAACATGATCGAAGGCTATGAGTTGGAGTGGCGCCCTCATGCTATGAATTTTGCGGTCCGTTTAGCCAACCCTCGATGCGGTTCGTACCCTTTAGGGGGTTTTGGTTTTGGTATTCAACAGGTGCTTGATAATGATGCACCCTTTTGTTCGGACTAGGGATGTATTAGGCTGGATTATCCCAAAATTTACTCGGTTTTCAGGCGCTCTCCGCCATACGATATTTTTTATACTATGGTCACCAAGTCATTAAGCGTGTAATTTCATGACGACTTATGGCATTTAATTCCCTGTCCGTGCAGTTATTGCAAAAAATTGGATCGTCCTCCTCTCAATAGTCTTTTATCCTGTTCATAACCGGAGGAATGCGGCCCGATAATGATGTAACACCCTCGATGCGGCTATATCTTCCCGTGTGAGCACGACTTAGAAACATAACCGCATTGAAGCAATGTAAGTGAGGTAATCTCCACAACCCATGTAATACATAAGGAAAAGATACATAGTTGGCTACGATCGCCACTTCACACAATACATAAATAAACATCCATCATTGATTACACTCAAGGTCCGACTACGGAACCAAAATAAAAGATACCCCAAATGCTACACGGATCGATCGTCCCAACTGGGCTCCTCTGATCATCGGAAAGGACACATAGTAACGACCACGTTCTCGTCGAACTCCACTTGAGCTCGGTTCGTCACTGCTGCCTTTGTCATCGGCACACTGCATTTGGTAGAATCATGAGTCACGGGGACTCAGCAATCTCACACCGAGATCAAGACTATTTAAGCTTATAGGAAGGACAGAGTTGTGAGGTGGAGCTGCAATGGCGACTAGCATATATGGTGGCTACATTAGAAAAGGCGAGAAGAGGAGCAAAGCACGATTAAAGTGAAGTAGCGATCAAGAAGTGATCTGAACTACTTCGTCAGACATAACTCCAACACCGTGTTCACTTCCGGACTCCGCGAGAAGAGACCATCACGTTACACCTTGATTGATGTGTATTTTAATTGAGGTCAACCGGGTTTTCTACAACGGACATTAACAAATTCCCATCGCCTCATAACGCGGAGCACGACTTTGAAAGATAATACCTGCGGGGTGTCCCAACAGCCCATTATAAGCTCTCACGGTCAGCGAAGGATATTCCTTCTCGGGAAGACCGATCAATCTCGAATCCCGGACTACAAGACATTTCAACAGCAATAAAACAAGACCAGCAAAGCCGCCGATTGTCTGACAAATCTCGATAGGCACATATCTCGTTCTCGAGGGCACATCCAGTCAAGCTACGAGTAAAACCAAGCCCGAGTTTCCGTGGTGGCCCATGATCTCTAGGTTGGGCCAGCACTTTCGAAGAAGCAGCGGTTAGAGGTTAAAATAAAGATGACCCTGGGCTCGCGAAAACCGGGGAAAAAACTAGGTGGCAAATGGTAAAACCAAAGTTGGGCCTTCTTTGGAGAGTCTTATTCAAAGCGAACTGTCAAGGGTCCATAAATCACCAGCAGAGTGAGAGCGAAATCAAGGAACATAACACGGTATAGGCGGAAACTAGGGTGGCAAGAGTGGAACAAAACACGGGCATAAGGCAGAGCCTTCCACCCTTTACCAAGTATATAGATGCATTAATTATAAGGATATATTGTGATATCTAAAGTAAACATGTTCCAACAAGGAACAACATCTCCATGTTCAACAAGGAACAAACTTCATCTTCACACGCAACTAACAGCGCTATAAGAGAAATGAGCAAAGCGGTAACATAGCCAATCAGCGGTTTGCTAGGAAAGGATGGTTAAGGCTGACATGGCAATATGGGTGGCATGATATAGCAAGTGATAGGCATTGTAGCATAGGCATAGCAAAGCGAGCATCTAGCATAGCAAAGATAAAGTTTCGAGGTATGGTCATCTTGCGCAAAGTTCTCGAGTTGTCGAAAGCTTGATCCTCGTAAGCGTTCTCAACAGGTTCCTCGTTCATGTATCGTCTCGGCTCAAAGCAGGAACACAAACAAAGGAACCACAATAAATCACGGTGCAATGCACAATCAACATGATGCAAAACATGACATGGTATGTGAGATGTGATATGCAATGCGTATGCGTGCTCTCGGGAAAATGATGAACCAGGGATCAACTTGGCAAGCCAAGTATGCCCTGGAAAGATGAGATGATTTGGTTGAAATCGATATAAAGATCACGGAATCGGATGCGGTTTGCAAATGACAAGCAAAACAAGAATGGCACAAATCTGCCATTAACGACATGCCATACATAGCAAGCAACAAGAAATTAAGCTCTGCACCCAAGCGTACCAACAAAGCATATGGCAGTGATCTACTCAAGATGCTTGACAAAAGATGAACACTGAGCTACGGCTAATTCACAACATAACAGGTCCAAACAAGCATGGCAAAAGTGCAAAACCTATAAACTACAGACTTAGTGAAATTCTGAACATGGCAAAATCAGCATCGAGGAAGCAATGTTCAGATCAAAAAACAACATGCTACAGGAACTTATAATAGCAAAACATGGCATGGCATGAATCTACTCAAAGCATAGAACAAAAGTCCCTACTGACCATAAGACAAAAGGATCAGAAAATATAGTAACACCCATGTCAAAATAGCAAGTTTAGTTAGATTCAAGCAGGGCATGGCAAAAACAGATAACAAGTAGCCATGTTTAGAGCTTGATGCACTCACTACAGAGCATTATATGATAATCTAAGCATACATACATCAAGAAGACATGGCATAGAAAACATACATGGCGAGAACAACATAGCATACACGGATCAACTACAACAACCTTGGAAAAATTGAATAACATGTAAACAATCTGCCGGAAACATTTTATAGCAAAAATAGAGCTCGATTGACTCAAGATATGGCACTCCATAATTGCAAACAAAGCCATGGATGGATAGAGAATAACCATATGTTCAAAACATCCTTCTGAAGTATCTCAAAATATGCATGGATCTCTCGGTAGCATCAAGTTAACATGGCATCAAAATATCAGCTAAGCGAGGGCTAAATCAGCAACATCATGACACCTAGTTTGCATGCTTGTGCTAGTCACCACAGAGGTCACAAAATACATGGCATACACCCCTGGAAAGATGGCATGGCATATTACAAAACACATGTAGGACTCAAATTCATAGGGTGCACACATCAATCATAGCAAAAATAACAAAGTGCATGTTACATTAAGCGAGAAACTAACATCACATAGCCCTCTTCTAACAGCATTTCGGGCATCAAGATGAGCTCAAAAGAAAATGATGCAATGAGATTAAATGATCTACTCTTGAGGCGAACATTTTGACATAATACTGCGCCTGAAAGCGACCCACGGGTGCGAGTTATGATCGTTGAAAATGCAACAAATTATCACAGGTTAAAACTTAGATGAATTTTTGAAGTCAGGCAGACTCGAGGTGGATCTCAGATCCAGGCGGCCAGGATCAGGCGGGCTCGAGGCTCGCCAGCTCATGAAGCGGGAGGCGGCCGGGCGGCAGTGGCTTGAGGCGTGAGGCCGAGTCGCGATGGCCCGAGGCGTGGCCGGCGCCGGTGTGGCCGGCAGCAGCAGGCTTGGCCGGCGGCGGCAGTCTGAGGAAGCGGGCGTCTGAGCGGGAGGCGGGCCTGTGAGCAGCGGCAGACATGAGGCGGCCTTGAGCTCAGCCGGGCAGAGGCGTAGCCATGGCGAGTGCTGCGTGTCGCGCCCTTCCCTTAAGGCGGCGGCAGCTGGCGGTGAGCGGACGTCCGTCGTGGCGGGATTTTGTCGATGGCGGGTAGGGAAAACTAGGGTTTGTCTGCGATTTGGAATGGGGTGTATATATAATCCTAGAGGAGCTAGGAGAGTCCAAATGAGGTGCGGTTTTGCCCTACGATCGTGATCGAGCAGACGAAAACATGGAAGTGACTTAGATGGGTTATTGGACTATTTTGAAGGGTTTGGGCTGCAACAAAAAGGCCTTTGCGAGAGTCGGTTAACCGTTGGAGTACCAAGCGAGCTCCAAATGACCGAAACTTGCGGGTGGTCTACGGTGGTGTACCAAGGCCTTGACAAACCTCGGTCCATTCGAAACGTTTAGTACCGCTCACGGAAAAAAAAAGAAGCGGCCAGGAACATAGGATGCCGGATTGCAAGCGGACAACGGGAAAATGCCGGAATCATGGGGCGAACACATTATGCAAATCGATGCACATGATGACATGATATGAAATGCATGACATGGACAAAATGCAAGAGAAAAACCCAACCACGGAGGAATATCATATCACAATGCGAAAATGGCAAGGTTGGAGTTACAAATATGGAAGTTACATCAGGGTGTTACAAATGATGTATTGTTTCAGCGGGCTCTTGCCCGGTCGAGAGAGATCGCTAATGTTTGGGTGGGCGGGTGGCACTAAATCGGAACCGTCAATTTAGGACTCAAGGGCGAAGTTTCGAACTTCGGAAGTTTGGATTTTGAATGCTATCAATGAGTCCGACCACGCTGACTTTAAGTTCGGGCTTGATCGACATCCGTCCCTGCGGGAATCCGGCATGGAGGGATGGGGAATCGGACATAGCTAGTCCTTAAGATAGAAGAAGAATCGCGCATTGCTCCTCTATCGAAACATGATGGGTGGCCTAGGGAGAGTTGATCTCTCTCGGATCGGTTTAGGCCCGATCCGGTCGTAATCCGTGGCGACTCCCAGGTGACGTCGATCAGAGCTCGTTTATGGAGGAGAGCTTCGATCGGATCTAACTGTTGACAAGTTCGAACTAACATGGATATTGGTTCGATGACTCGAGGTCATCGTCGGTAGACGGACGAACTAAGCGGTCATGAGAAAACCGCCTAGCGAAGAGTCGACCAGTGGCCAAGGCTTCTTTGGCGATGGTGTCATCTTTAAAGGCGATATGGGCATCCTACGATGGCGGCAAGCAGAAGAACTCTCAATGAAAGCACCAATGTCCGATTGTCAAAAACCGCGGATCTTAGGTAGGGTCCCGAACTATGCGTCTAGGCGGATGTAACAGGAGACAAGGGACGATGTTTTACCCGGTTCAGGCCCTCTCGATGGAGGTAATACCCTACTCTGCTTGATTAATATTGATGATATGGGTAGTACAAGTAGATCTACCACGAGATCAAGGAGGCTAAACCCTAGAAGCTAGCCTATGGTATGATTGTTGTTAGTCCTCTGGGACTAAAACCCTCCGTTTTATAGACACGGATAGGTTAGGGTTACGAGTTGGTTACAATGGTAGGAGATCTACATATCTGTATCGTAAGCTTGCCTTCCACGCCAAGGGAAGTCCCATCTGACCGAGGCGAAGTCTTCAATCTTGTATCTTCATAGTCTTGGAGTCCGGCCGTGATGATGGTCCGCTGTCGGACACCCCCTAGTCGGGAGTCCCTCACACGATGTGTGCCTTGCTATAAGTTTAGCGGGGAGGTACCAAAGTAATATAGGAGTGGATCACTGACAGCGGTCAAGAACATCTGAAATACGAAGAGGACTAAGGATATGTTTCTCATTTATGGTGGTGACAAAGAGATTGTCATAAATGGTTAGATCGATGCTAGCTTTGACACTAATCCGGATGACTCTAAGTCACAAACCGGATCGTATATATATTGAATGGTGGGCTATCGGTTGGTGCAGTTTCAAGCGAAGCGTCATGGCGGGATCTCACGTGTGAAGCGGAGTACATAGCTGCCGGAGCAGCAATTGAAGAATGCGGATGAAGGAGTTCATATCCGATCTAGGTGTAATACTTAGGGCATCGGGTCAATGAAAATCTTTTGTGACAATACTAGAGCAATTGCCTTAGCAAAGGAATCCATATTTCTGAAGAACCATACACATCAAGAGGCAGCTTCAACTCCATCCAGCGATCAAGTCAAGGAGGGAGACATAGAGATTTACAAAGTACACAGATCTGAATGTTGAAGACCGTTAGTGAGCCTCTTCCACGAGCAAAACATGATCAGCACCAAGACTCCATGGGTGTTAAAATCATTACAATGTAATCTAGATTCTTGACTCTAGTGCAAGTGGGAATTGAAGGAAATATGCCCTAGAGGCAATAATAAAGTTGTTATTTATATTTCCTTATATCATGAAATGTTTATTATTCATGCTACAATTGTATTAACGTAAACTTGATGCATGTGTGAATACATAGACAAAGCAGTGTCCCTAGTATGCCTCTACTTTACTAGCTCGTTAATCAAAGATGGTTAAGTTTCACGACCATAGACATTGTTGTGATTTGATGAGCGGGATCACATCATTAGGAGAATGATGTGATGGACAAGACCCATCCGTTAACAGCATAATGATCCTTTAGTTTTATTACTATTGCTTTCTTCATGACTTATGCATATTCCTTTGACTATGAGATTATGCAACTCCGAATCTTGGAGGAACACCTTGTGTGCTATCAAACATCCAGCGTAAGCTGGGTGATTATAAAGATGCTCTATAGGTGTCTCGAAGGTGTTTGTTGAGTTGGCATAGATCAAGATTAGGATTTGTCACTCCGGTATCGAAGAGGTATCTGGGCCCTCTCGATAATGCACATCATGATGAGCCTTGCAAGCAATGTGACTAATGAGTTAATTAGTTGCGGGATGATGCATTCTGAAGCAGTAAAGAGACTTGCCGATAACAAGATTGAACTAGGTATGAAGATACCTACGATCGAATCTCGGGCAAGTAACACACCGATGACAAAGGGAATAATGTATGTTGTCATTGCGGTTTGACTAATAAAGATCTTCATAGAATATATGCGAACCAATATGAGCATCCAGGTTCCGTTGTTGGTTATTGATCGGAGATGTGTCTGGTCATGTCTACATAGTTCTCGAACCCGTAGAGTCCCTTGCAACTAACGTTCGATGGCGATTTGTATTATGAGTTATGTGTTTTGGTGACGAAGATTGTTGAGTCCCAGATGAGATCACGGACATGATGAGGAGTCGAAATGGTCGAGGTAAATATTGATATATTGGACGATAGTATTCGGACAGGAATGGTTTGAGTGCTTGTTATTTTAGATCTTGAGGGTTACGGAACCCCGAAAATAATGGGCTAAATGAGCCATAAGGAAGAGTGGGCAGCCCGGAAGAGGTGGTCGCCCCCCTCCCATGGGGTCAGAGGTGGACTAGGGGAGGCCTTTCCCTTCCTCTTCCCCCTTTCCCCCTGGGAAGAAGGAAGGGGAGGCGAATGGACATGGAGTCCAAGTCGGTTTCCTCCACCCTATAAGCGCCCTTGGCGGCCTCCTCCATCTCCTTTATATACTGGGCAAGGGCACCCCATAGCACATCAATTGTTCTCGTGGCAGTGTGCGTGCCCCTCCAGTTTACTCCTCCGTCATTAGCGTCATAGTGCTTGCGAAGCCCTGCGGAGGATCATCACCATCACCATCACTATGCCATCATCTTGTGAAACTCTTCCTTGACCCTCTGCTGGATCAAGAGTTGAGGGGCGTCATCAAGGCGGCGATGTGCTGAACTCGGAGGTTCCGTACATTGGTACTTGATCGGTTGGATCGCGAAGGCGTTCGACTACATCAACAGCGTTAAACTAACGCTTCCGCTTTCGGTCTACGAGGGTACGTGGACACACTCTCCCCCTCTCGTTGTAATGCATCTCCTAGATAGATCTTGCGTGATCGTAGAATTTTTTTTAAATTGCATGCTACATTCCCCAACATGATTGCTTGTCGAGGTTACCATGCGTGCGAGCTAGATCGTGTCCCAACCAGAGTCCCGGCGGAGTGGAGTTCACCACCAATCGTTATTCACTGCTACTAAGTATTCTGCTACGAGTTGTTCGCTGCTAGCATAGAGGAAGTGTAATATCGCAGAGCATAGTGTCACCCGTGCTGATGTGACCCTTTGTAACATCGAGACCCGTGTATTATTATCCTTTGTAATAAGAGCTGATTTGTTCTATATCGACGGTGCAGTATTCCGGAGACTTACGCTCGATCTACGGAGAATCTGAGGCATTCAGTCTCTCGAGCAATGATGCCACAAACTTGCTGATTCCTTATGTTAAGAATGAAATTGTTTCTATTGCACCCACATTATAGTCCTATTATCTTTTGAATTCTCCAAACTACATTATATCGAAGAAGTTTGCTCTTATTAAGGATTATATTAATGGGTTGCCTTTTACCGTTGCACATGATAACTTTGATGAATATAATATGCATGTGCTTGCTGCTCCTACTTGCAACTATTATGAGAGAGGAACTATATCTCCACCTCTCTATGTTTCCAACATGTTAAAATTGCAAGAAAGTTCTTATGCTATGTATTGGCCTTTACTTGATGTGCATGAATTCTTATTGTATGACATCTTGATGCATAGGAAGAGTTAGACTTAGTCATTGCATGATATATGTTTCTTTTTGCTCACTACTAAATGCCAAATCATTGTTAATTAAAATTGGCTTTGATATACCATGGGATCAAGATGCATTCATTACTTGAGCACTATGCCTAGCTTAATTGCTTTAAAAGCCTTGCCGGGAGACAACCGGATGTTTTAGAAGTCATTTTATTCATTGATTGCTTTTATAAAGTTTAAAACAAAAATATAGGGAACTTAAAATTCACAAAAGAAAGTGAGAAAGGCGAGAACACCATGGAAGTGGGGGATCTTGGAGCATCTTTTGTGTTTATTTTTCATTTTCTTTTTATGCATGTCTTTGGAATGATATAGTCCATGGTTGATGTATAGAATGCTCATTGCACTTCACTTATATCTTTTGAGTGTGGTTTTATAGAATGCTTCATGTGCTTCACTTATACCATTTGAAGTTTGGATTGCTGTTTCTCTTCACATGGAAACCGTTGTTTGTATAATGCTATTTTGCTTCACTTATATTTATTAGAGCTTGGTCTTTTATATAAAGAATTAAACTCATGCCTTACTTATATCTATTTACAGAGTTAACAGGAATTGGTCATTTGCATGCTTAGTCATAAAATCCTACATAAAACTTGTGGACCACTGAATATGATATTTGATTCCTTGCAATAGTTTTGTGATATAGAGATGGTAATATGTGGGAGGTACTAGTAAATGGTTGTGGTTAGTAAGAATATTGGTGTTAAGGTTTGTGATTCCCGAAGCATGCATATAGTCTCTCATTATGCTATGAAGTTGGAGCATAATTTATTATTGATTGTCTTCCTTATGAGTGGTGGTGGGGGCGAGATGGTCTTTTCCTACCAATCTATCCCCTAGAGGCATGCATAGTATTACTTTGCTTCAGAGGCCAATAAACTTTTGCAATAAGTATATGAGTTCTTTATGACTAATGTAAGTCCATGGATTATCGCACTCTTTCCTTTCATGATTTGCTAGCATCTCTTGCCGTGCATTGCCCTTTCTCACCTAGAGGTCAGTTAAACTTAAGTCGGTGCATCAAACCCCTTGATATGATACACTCTATCACACATAAGCCTTATTATATCTTCCTCAAAACAGCCACCATACCTACCTATTATGGCCCTTCATAGCCATTCGAGATATATTGCCATGCAACTTCCTTTATACATTTTGATGACTTGAGCATTCATTGCCATATTGCTTTGCATGATCTTAAAAGCTAGCATGAAATTTCCATGGCATCTATTTTTGATATTGTTATTCACGCTAGATCATTGCATCCTCGTACCACTACGGAGGCATTCATATAGAGCCATTTTTGTTATAGGTATCGAGTTGTAATATTGAGTTGTAAGTAAATAGAAGTGTGGTGATCATCAATTTTCATTATTAGAGCATTGTCCCAGTGAGGTATGGATGATGGAGACTCGATTCCCCACAAGTCGGGATGAGACTCCGGACCAAAATAAAAAAAAGAAAAAAAGAAAAAAAGAAAGAAAGAAGGAAAAGGAGGCATGCTAATTCACACTTGTGCTTCAAAGTAGCACCATGTTTTTCATATAGAGTCTCTTATGTTTTCACTTTCTTATACTAGTGAATTTTTCATTATAGAGTTAGATGCACAACCACTTAGTTTTTTGTTGAGCTTTCATACACTTACAACTCTTAGTGCATTCGTTTGCATGGCAATCCCTACTCTCGCGTTGATATCAATTGATGGGCATCTCCATGGCAGTTGGTTAGCCGTCGATGTGAGACTTTCTTAATTTTTGTCTTCTCTATGTTTACCCCTATCATCATACTCTATTCCACCGTGATGCTATATCCATGGCGCTCAGGTATTGCGTGAGGTTGGAAAAGCGAAGCGCGTTAAAAAGTATGAACCAATTTCTTGGCTTTGGGGTTGTGCATGATAAATACTTTGTGTTAAGAAGATAGAGCATGACAATACTATATGATTTTGTGGGATAGCTTTCTTTAAGCGTTGATATTTTGAAAGACATGATTATTTGTTGGGATGCCTCGTATTGATGTCTTTATGTCAAATTATAGACTATTGCTTTGAATCTGTCGGGGAAGCTGATCATGACCCACGAACACCTATGGGACCTGGCGGACCGAGTCCTTGTGGTTGATTGGGGCGAAGTGCGGCGGATCGGCGATGCGAGCAGATTACCCGGCTTGAGCTCTCGGGAGATAATACTCTTCTTTGCTTGGTTGATTGTATTCTTGCTGAGGGAGCAATAAAGCTACAAACCTAGCCTGAGTGGCGTGATCTCGAATGAGTCGAATGGACCCAGGGCGAACCCTCTCGTTGCACATGGGCCTCCTTTTATAGGCTCAAGGGGTCACCACAATTGTAGCGTGAAGCGAAAGAAAATGGGGAAAACAGTAGTTGGTACCGATGCATACGATTAATCGGTGCTTATACCTTTCGGCGGCAGGGACAAGATCAATAAATGCGTCCACATCGCCTAAGCGATTCTGAGGAGGACCGTCAAGTGCACCACCGTTTGCCACGATGGTAATTGTCGTGCCGCTGCTCGCTACTCCTGGCTGCACGGCTTCTTGACTGCATACGCTGGAATGGCCCCATGGCGACACGTTGGTGGATGAGCTGGAAGCGGAGATGAAGAGGTTGCTGCGGCGGCAAGCACCTTGCCGCAGCTGAATCCTTGTCGGCGCTCGGGAGCTTGTCGCTCACCAAGCCTTCGGCAAGCTCCTCTTGCGGGGCCTTGTCTCTGCGTGCCTTGGGTGGCCTTCGGCAGCTCCTCTTGCAGGGCCTTGAAACTCTTTGTTCTTGAATGGCTCCAAAGGGCAGCGGAGGATTATGGCGGTCACTAGGCAAGCCCTGCCGTGGGGTGCAACTGCCGTGCCGCAGTTCGGGATACTAGGGTACCCCTACTCTAGTACCCAGCCGAGCCCCGAACTGGGCCACCTGCAGCGCCGAAACTGTTGGGCGGGCCCAAAGCAGTGGGCGGACGCAGCGGCCTAGATCGCGTGATTATGCTCTGGACCCTGCGTTCCCACGAGCAGCCGTCGAGCGGCGTGGCGTCGTGGGAGATCGTGGGGGCTTTCTTTAATCGGAAGCGGGCGCCGCCCCTCTCCTCCTTATAGCAGAAACAGGGGCATGGCGCCCATCTTGCCATTCTGTCACGCGACCACCGCCCTCCCCTTCTTCTCAAGTCCAAAGGCGGCCCCGCTCCCCATTGCCACGGCGCCATCAACGCCGTCGGACTCCTCCACCACCTCGCCATGGGCCGGCGACAAGGGAAGAGGCGTGAAATCGGCCGGCGCAGCGGCTGCAGCGCTGTGCAAGGCGGGCCTCTTGACCCCAGCTCGGCCTAAAGGCTGCGGGAGTACTACCTCTTCAGTCAGCCAGGCAGGCGCACCCATGCAGTGATCTCCGCGCATCAAAGAAAGGTCTGTCGGGTATCCCTTCTTATTTTCTTCTCTGCGGGCTTTGCCGCCTTTTCAATTCTTTTGTGACATCATGAACACATCTGGCCTCCGCCTCCTTGATTTCACCCCCAAAGCCGTCCTCACCATGGCAGTTTCGCACACCTTTGCGAGAACTTTGTGAGAATCCACCCAAATGTAGCCCTCTTCCGCCACTACTTCATGCCCAGCGTTGAGAGGGAGAGCCACTTCTTGGAGGAATTGCTTGGATCTCGGGATCGGCGAAAGA
Source organism: Aegilops longissima (assembly GCA_021605205.1). Taxonomy (NCBI): domain Eukaryota; kingdom Viridiplantae; phylum Streptophyta; class Magnoliopsida; order Poales; family Poaceae; genus Aegilops; species Aegilops longissima. Next base: position 17,317 of record JAHIAM010005871.1, read on the forward strand.
ATTCTATCTTGAAGGAGAGCTCAGCAAGTGGGAAGAGTGGAGAGCGATTGGTGTTGGATTGTAGGGCGACCACAGACTTTCACTGCCTGCGCCACTCCCATAGTCTTGTGATTGATTGGGCAACAGGCGCGAGAGAGGATGCTAGGTTGAAGATAGCTGTGACCGGATCTTGCGTCTCAGGCTTGCGGACTCACCGTAAAGCGCGATTGGTAGCGGATTTCCTTCGCCGCCGCGCCATCCCTTGCAAGAGGAGGAGCATGCTTGGGAGTTCAAAACCGGCAGATATCATGAGGTTGCGCATGGGCCTCGCTGGAACTTCCTTTGTCTTGGAGTTGGGCGCAATGTTGTTGGAGTTGTTCAAGCATGACCCTGACCACCCGAATGGTTTATGTTGCTTGAGGGTCGTTCCTTTGCAACAATTCTTCTCTTGACGCGCATCCAGCCATTGATGCCCATGTGCGATTCCCATGGGATCGTTCCAACCTGGCAAACCTCAGCGACATCGTGCGGCAGTTCTTGACAACTTGGAAGAGTGCCGATCCAGCATGTGCGGAGGTGGCTCACCGCGACACCGAGAGCAGAGATGGCGCGCATTGCCACAAGGTTGGAGGCGGCAGCAGCTGCCTGCTGGTGTATTGGGTTCAACATGGGGGCGAGAGGCAGCGGTAGCAAGCCTTGCCGTCGAGATGAGTTTGCGGCGGAGGAGGCAGGCGAGCCGATCTGAACCGAGCAGGCACGGGGCGCCTCCCCTCCACCTTGAGATAACTTGTCGCGGAGGAGCCGCAGCTCCACCAGAAAAGCGCCTCATGAAGGCGGGGAAGCGGCAGAGGGCGGAGCGGGCCAACAGCCGCCCGCGCGCCAGCCTCTCCACAGCAAGCTCCGTTGCAGCAGGGCGCCTCACGCTCCAACAAGCTGGGCGGGGCCTTACAGGACCACGGCTCCACTTTTGCCAAGCGTGTCGAGCTTGATGCCCATGTTTTGCACCATGATTTGACCTCATCGGCCGTGAAGTTGGTGCCATTATCGCGATGATCTTGTGGGGACACCGTAGCGATGCTACCCACGATGAAGTCTATCACTGGTCCAGATTGGCCGTTTTAACATGCTTGGCCTCTATCCATTTGGTGAATTTATCCACCATGACCAATAGGTATTTTGCTTGTGGTTTCCTCCTTGGGGTCCAACCATGTCAAGCCCCGGACATGACGGCGGTGATGGGTATAGTTTTAAGGCGGTGGGTGGCATGTGGCTTTAGTTAGCAAAAGCTGGCAACCGCATCGTTGGACTAAGTCCTGCTTGTCTGCCAGGCGTCGACCAATAAAATCCTGGGAAGGCCTTGCCTACAAGGGCCGGGCTGCGGCGTGGTGCCCCGATCCGGCATGAATTTCAGCCGGGAGGTTTAGCCCTTCCTCTTGGAGATACACCTTTGAAGGACTCGGTAGTGCTTTTCTTATAAAGCTCTCCTCATGGACTTTATAGGCTTTAGGCGCCCGTACTATGCAGCGAGCCTCATTTTGGTCTTCGGGAGTTCTTGCCTAGTTAGGTAGGCTAGGAATGGTTCCGATCCGCAGGCGTGATAACGCCATTATTTCGTGAGGCGGAGGTGTTATCTGAGTGAGCCTCCGGTTATGTCAAAGTGTTGGTGTTAGGCGGTGCGGTTGGATCCGGATTATTGTGCGGACTCCCTTCCCATAATGCGGATGGCTTGAACAGCCGTTCGGAAAAATATTGGGTGGATCGTCATCGCGTTTTGCACTCATGCGTGCCAATATATCCGCCTGGTTGTTATCGGGCTATATGATGAAATTGAGCCCTTGAACCGTGCGACATTTTAGGACCGCATTGCGGTATGCTGCCATTTCGGATCTTTGGCATCAAAGTCTCCGTTTATTTGAGATATTGCTAGTTCAATCGCGCACCTCTAGGCGTTGAATGCCCATGGAACGCCATCGGAGGCGTGCGAAGGGCCTAAATATAAGCTGCGTTGTTGGAGTCCGTATACATTATCTGAAGGGCGTGATTTGTGTCCCGGTTGGGGGCGTCGGGCGACGCCAGCCCAGAAGCCAACATTTTGGAGCCGTCAAAGTGCATGATCAATTGGAGTATCGCGCGTACTCTTTAGGGAGTTGACTTGGTCCATTCGACCCGCGAAGTCGGCCAAAACCTGAATTAATAGCAAATCGTGGCTTATAAGTTATGTCGAATGGAAGAGCTCTATGGCCCATTTAGCAATCCGATCGTCGCGTCATGATTGTTTATAATGTCGTTAAGAGGTGCCGGAGGCTACCGTTATCGAACACTCTTGAAAGTAGTGTGCAGCTTGGGATGCCATGAACACCGCATATGCTATCTTTTGATAGTGTGGGTGCGGGACTTGCATGGAGTTAGGACGGTGGACACATAATAAACGGTTTTGAACAGGAACGGGTGTCCGTCCGTTCTCGTTCGACAGCGAGCACCGCGTGACAACTTGATGTGTTGCGGCGATATATAATAGCATGGTTCGCCCACGTTGGCGCGGCCAGAGACGGTTGTTGCCAAAATGGCCTTTATTTCTTGAGTCGGCCGTGGCCATCCGTCCCTCGAAGTGTTGGTCTTGCGGAGGAAGTAAAGAGTATGCCTTTTCTCCTAAGCGGGAGATAAGCGGCTTAGAACTCGCATCCGTCAATTTTGTATTTGTTTGAGGTCTTTTGGAATATCAATTGTGTGAGCTTCGAATCTTGGCTGGGTTTGCTTCAATTCCTCTCTAGGACACAATGAAGCCGGGAGCTTTCCGGCTGGAGCAGCGAAGCATTTTCGGATTGAGCTTGATGTCATATTTTGAAGATTGTCGAATGTGAGCCTCAAATCGTCTACTAGAGTTTCGACATGCTTGGTTTTGTGACCCGTCATCTACATATCTTCCGTTTTGCCGATCTGGTTTGCGGACATATACGAATCATGCTGCTGATATGTTGCGGCGTTTTGAGCCCAAAGGGCATTGTGTTGAAGCGAGCGGGCGTATGGAGTGATGAATGTTGTTGCACTTGATGCGCTCCGCCATCTTGATTTGGTGGTAGCGGATGCAGGTCAGAAGCACAATGAGTAGTGTCCTGTGGCGTCAATGATTTGATCAATTCGAGGGAGGAAGGGATCCTTTGGCAAGCCTTATTAAGGTCTTTGAAATCAACACATAGAAGCCAGGATTTATCCTTCTTTGGTACCATCACCGGGTTTGCTAGCAGTCCGGATGTTTTATATCTCGATGAATCCGGCTTCCAAAAGTTTGGCTAGCTCCTCTCCATGGCTTGTCTCTTGGGTTGGGAAAGCGCGAAGAGCTGTTTGGTGGCTTGAATCCTTTTAGGATATTTAGGCTGTGCTCGGCCAGGTGGCGTGGAATTCTGGCATGTCTGAAGGGTGCGGGCAAAGATGTCGAGTTTTCTTGTAGAAATTCGTGGTCTGGCGTCTACATCGGGGTTTAATTGTGCCCCAATGGAGGCCATCTTTGCAGTCATTGGGTGGACTTGGAATTTGACTATTTCATCCGCTGGTTTAAAAGAGGTGGACTTGGATCTTTTATCAAGTATCACATCGTCCACTGTTCACCGTGGAAGCGCATCATGATGAGTTCCTCGGCCGCTAGGGCTTCGGATAGTGCCTCGAGGGCTAGTCACGGCTGTCTTGTTTTGTTGTAGTGCTATGTTAGGATCACTAGCGAGTGATGATTCCGTTAGGTCGGGCATTTAAACTTCATGTACCCATAATGGGGTATAGCTTGAAAGATTGAGAATGCCTCGTCCTAATAAAGCATGTATCCGTTGTTGAGCAGGGGCCACTTGAAATGTGACCTCCTCGGACCTGTAATTGTCCGTGAGCGAACACTACGTCCGGTGTATTTTTGCTGCAGCATGCTTCCGGCTAGGGATAATTCCTCTAAAGGTTGTGCTGCTTTGCTCAATCGGTTCGAGTCTATTTCCATTTTGGAGGGTTTCCTCATAGATGAGGTTTAGTCCGCTGCCATCCATGAGTACCTTAGTAAAGCGAAAATCGTCCACTATCGGATGAGGACCAATCTGGTGGTGCGGGCAGTTCAAATTTAGGTTAAATCCTTGGCATTAAAGGTAATAGCGTGTCCTCCACTCCATGGTTATTATTGCTACTTGGTAGACTTGACAAGTTGCGGGTGTTAGTTTTACATGTTATTTGATCGAAAGTCTGAAAGACTATTAACACCGTACTAGTGTTCTTGGGCTGGGATTACGAGCTAAAGCTCTTAGCCACTTTTGGCCACCTGCCTGTATCAACATGATCGAAGGCTATGAGTTGGAGTGGCGCCCTCATGCTATGAATTTTGCGGTCCGTTTAGCCAACCCTCGATGCGGTTCGTACCCTTTAGGGGGTTTTGGTTTTGGTATTCAACAGGTGCTTGATAATGATGCACCCTTTTGTTCGGACTAGGGATGTATTAGGCTGGATTATCCCAAAATTTACTCGGTTTTCAGGCGCTCTCCGCCATACGATATTTTTTATACTATGGTCACCAAGTCATTAAGCGTGTAATTTCATGACGACTTATGGCATTTAATTCCCTGTCCGTGCAGTTATTGCAAAAAATTGGATCGTCCTCCTCTCAATAGTCTTTTATCCTGTTCATAACCGGAGGAATGCGGCCCGATAATGATGTAACACCCTCGATGCGGCTATATCTTCCCGTGTGAGCACGACTTAGAAACATAACCGCATTGAAGCAATGTAAGTGAGGTAATCTCCACAACCCATGTAATACATAAGGAAAAGATACATAGTTGGCTACGATCGCCACTTCACACAATACATAAATAAACATCCATCATTGATTACACTCAAGGTCCGACTACGGAACCAAAATAAAAGATACCCCAAATGCTACACGGATCGATCGTCCCAACTGGGCTCCTCTGATCATCGGAAAGGACACATAGTAACGACCACGTTCTCGTCGAACTCCACTTGAGCTCGGTTCGTCACTGCTGCCTTTGTCATCGGCACACTGCATTTGGTAGAATCATGAGTCACGGGGACTCAGCAATCTCACACCGAGATCAAGACTATTTAAGCTTATAGGAAGGACAGAGTTGTGAGGTGGAGCTGCAATGGCGACTAGCATATATGGTGGCTACATTAGAAAAGGCGAGAAGAGGAGCAAAGCACGATTAAAGTGAAGTAGCGATCAAGAAGTGATCTGAACTACTTCGTCAGACATAACTCCAACACCGTGTTCACTTCCGGACTCCGCGAGAAGAGACCATCACGTTACACCTTGATTGATGTGTATTTTAATTGAGGTCAACCGGGTTTTCTACAACGGACATTAACAAATTCCCATCGCCTCATAACGCGGAGCACGACTTTGAAAGATAATACCTGCGGGGTGTCCCAACAGCCCATTATAAGCTCTCACGGTCAGCGAAGGATATTCCTTCTCGGGAAGACCGATCAATCTCGAATCCCGGACTACAAGACATTTCAACAGCAATAAAACAAGACCAGCAAAGCCGCCGATTGTCTGACAAATCTCGATAGGCACATATCTCGTTCTCGAGGGCACATCCAGTCAAGCTACGAGTAAAACCAAGCCCGAGTTTCCGTGGTGGCCCATGATCTCTAGGTTGGGCCAGCACTTTCGAAGAAGCAGCGGTTAGAGGTTAAAATAAAGATGACCCTGGGCTCGCGAAAACCGGGGAAAAAACTAGGTGGCAAATGGTAAAACCAAAGTTGGGCCTTCTTTGGAGAGTCTTATTCAAAGCGAACTGTCAAGGGTCCATAAATCACCAGCAGAGTGAGAGCGAAATCAAGGAACATAACACGGTATAGGCGGAAACTAGGGTGGCAAGAGTGGAACAAAACACGGGCATAAGGCAGAGCCTTCCACCCTTTACCAAGTATATAGATGCATTAATTATAAGGATATATTGTGATATCTAAAGTAAACATGTTCCAACAAGGAACAACATCTCCATGTTCAACAAGGAACAAACTTCATCTTCACACGCAACTAACAGCGCTATAAGAGAAATGAGCAAAGCGGTAACATAGCCAATCAGCGGTTTGCTAGGAAAGGATGGTTAAGGCTGACATGGCAATATGGGTGGCATGATATAGCAAGTGATAGGCATTGTAGCATAGGCATAGCAAAGCGAGCATCTAGCATAGCAAAGATAAAGTTTCGAGGTATGGTCATCTTGCGCAAAGTTCTCGAGTTGTCGAAAGCTTGATCCTCGTAAGCGTTCTCAACAGGTTCCTCGTTCATGTATCGTCTCGGCTCAAAGCAGGAACACAAACAAAGGAACCACAATAAATCACGGTGCAATGCACAATCAACATGATGCAAAACATGACATGGTATGTGAGATGTGATATGCAATGCGTATGCGTGCTCTCGGGAAAATGATGAACCAGGGATCAACTTGGCAAGCCAAGTATGCCCTGGAAAGATGAGATGATTTGGTTGAAATCGATATAAAGATCACGGAATCGGATGCGGTTTGCAAATGACAAGCAAAACAAGAATGGCACAAATCTGCCATTAACGACATGCCATACATAGCAAGCAACAAGAAATTAAGCTCTGCACCCAAGCGTACCAACAAAGCATATGGCAGTGATCTACTCAAGATGCTTGACAAAAGATGAACACTGAGCTACGGCTAATTCACAACATAACAGGTCCAAACAAGCATGGCAAAAGTGCAAAACCTATAAACTACAGACTTAGTGAAATTCTGAACATGGCAAAATCAGCATCGAGGAAGCAATGTTCAGATCAAAAAACAACATGCTACAGGAACTTATAATAGCAAAACATGGCATGGCATGAATCTACTCAAAGCATAGAACAAAAGTCCCTACTGACCATAAGACAAAAGGATCAGAAAATATAGTAACACCCATGTCAAAATAGCAAGTTTAGTTAGATTCAAGCAGGGCATGGCAAAAACAGATAACAAGTAGCCATGTTTAGAGCTTGATGCACTCACTACAGAGCATTATATGATAATCTAAGCATACATACATCAAGAAGACATGGCATAGAAAACATACATGGCGAGAACAACATAGCATACACGGATCAACTACAACAACCTTGGAAAAATTGAATAACATGTAAACAATCTGCCGGAAACATTTTATAGCAAAAATAGAGCTCGATTGACTCAAGATATGGCACTCCATAATTGCAAACAAAGCCATGGATGGATAGAGAATAACCATATGTTCAAAACATCCTTCTGAAGTATCTCAAAATATGCATGGATCTCTCGGTAGCATCAAGTTAACATGGCATCAAAATATCAGCTAAGCGAGGGCTAAATCAGCAACATCATGACACCTAGTTTGCATGCTTGTGCTAGTCACCACAGAGGTCACAAAATACATGGCATACACCCCTGGAAAGATGGCATGGCATATTACAAAACACATGTAGGACTCAAATTCATAGGGTGCACACATCAATCATAGCAAAAATAACAAAGTGCATGTTACATTAAGCGAGAAACTAACATCACATAGCCCTCTTCTAACAGCATTTCGGGCATCAAGATGAGCTCAAAAGAAAATGATGCAATGAGATTAAATGATCTACTCTTGAGGCGAACATTTTGACATAATACTGCGCCTGAAAGCGACCCACGGGTGCGAGTTATGATCGTTGAAAATGCAACAAATTATCACAGGTTAAAACTTAGATGAATTTTTGAAGTCAGGCAGACTCGAGGTGGATCTCAGATCCAGGCGGCCAGGATCAGGCGGGCTCGAGGCTCGCCAGCTCATGAAGCGGGAGGCGGCCGGGCGGCAGTGGCTTGAGGCGTGAGGCCGAGTCGCGATGGCCCGAGGCGTGGCCGGCGCCGGTGTGGCCGGCAGCAGCAGGCTTGGCCGGCGGCGGCAGTCTGAGGAAGCGGGCGTCTGAGCGGGAGGCGGGCCTGTGAGCAGCGGCAGACATGAGGCGGCCTTGAGCTCAGCCGGGCAGAGGCGTAGCCATGGCGAGTGCTGCGTGTCGCGCCCTTCCCTTAAGGCGGCGGCAGCTGGCGGTGAGCGGACGTCCGTCGTGGCGGGATTTTGTCGATGGCGGGTAGGGAAAACTAGGGTTTGTCTGCGATTTGGAATGGGGTGTATATATAATCCTAGAGGAGCTAGGAGAGTCCAAATGAGGTGCGGTTTTGCCCTACGATCGTGATCGAGCAGACGAAAACATGGAAGTGACTTAGATGGGTTATTGGACTATTTTGAAGGGTTTGGGCTGCAACAAAAAGGCCTTTGCGAGAGTCGGTTAACCGTTGGAGTACCAAGCGAGCTCCAAATGACCGAAACTTGCGGGTGGTCTACGGTGGTGTACCAAGGCCTTGACAAACCTCGGTCCATTCGAAACGTTTAGTACCGCTCACGGAAAAAAAAAGAAGCGGCCAGGAACATAGGATGCCGGATTGCAAGCGGACAACGGGAAAATGCCGGAATCATGGGGCGAACACATTATGCAAATCGATGCACATGATGACATGATATGAAATGCATGACATGGACAAAATGCAAGAGAAAAACCCAACCACGGAGGAATATCATATCACAATGCGAAAATGGCAAGGTTGGAGTTACAAATATGGAAGTTACATCAGGGTGTTACAAATGATGTATTGTTTCAGCGGGCTCTTGCCCGGTCGAGAGAGATCGCTAATGTTTGGGTGGGCGGGTGGCACTAAATCGGAACCGTCAATTTAGGACTCAAGGGCGAAGTTTCGAACTTCGGAAGTTTGGATTTTGAATGCTATCAATGAGTCCGACCACGCTGACTTTAAGTTCGGGCTTGATCGACATCCGTCCCTGCGGGAATCCGGCATGGAGGGATGGGGAATCGGACATAGCTAGTCCTTAAGATAGAAGAAGAATCGCGCATTGCTCCTCTATCGAAACATGATGGGTGGCCTAGGGAGAGTTGATCTCTCTCGGATCGGTTTAGGCCCGATCCGGTCGTAATCCGTGGCGACTCCCAGGTGACGTCGATCAGAGCTCGTTTATGGAGGAGAGCTTCGATCGGATCTAACTGTTGACAAGTTCGAACTAACATGGATATTGGTTCGATGACTCGAGGTCATCGTCGGTAGACGGACGAACTAAGCGGTCATGAGAAAACCGCCTAGCGAAGAGTCGACCAGTGGCCAAGGCTTCTTTGGCGATGGTGTCATCTTTAAAGGCGATATGGGCATCCTACGATGGCGGCAAGCAGAAGAACTCTCAATGAAAGCACCAATGTCCGATTGTCAAAAACCGCGGATCTTAGGTAGGGTCCCGAACTATGCGTCTAGGCGGATGTAACAGGAGACAAGGGACGATGTTTTACCCGGTTCAGGCCCTCTCGATGGAGGTAATACCCTACTCTGCTTGATTAATATTGATGATATGGGTAGTACAAGTAGATCTACCACGAGATCAAGGAGGCTAAACCCTAGAAGCTAGCCTATGGTATGATTGTTGTTAGTCCTCTGGGACTAAAACCCTCCGTTTTATAGACACGGATAGGTTAGGGTTACGAGTTGGTTACAATGGTAGGAGATCTACATATCTGTATCGTAAGCTTGCCTTCCACGCCAAGGGAAGTCCCATCTGACCGAGGCGAAGTCTTCAATCTTGTATCTTCATAGTCTTGGAGTCCGGCCGTGATGATGGTCCGCTGTCGGACACCCCCTAGTCGGGAGTCCCTCACACGATGTGTGCCTTGCTATAAGTTTAGCGGGGAGGTACCAAAGTAATATAGGAGTGGATCACTGACAGCGGTCAAGAACATCTGAAATACGAAGAGGACTAAGGATATGTTTCTCATTTATGGTGGTGACAAAGAGATTGTCATAAATGGTTAGATCGATGCTAGCTTTGACACTAATCCGGATGACTCTAAGTCACAAACCGGATCGTATATATATTGAATGGTGGGCTATCGGTTGGTGCAGTTTCAAGCGAAGCGTCATGGCGGGATCTCACGTGTGAAGCGGAGTACATAGCTGCCGGAGCAGCAATTGAAGAATGCGGATGAAGGAGTTCATATCCGATCTAGGTGTAATACTTAGGGCATCGGGTCAATGAAAATCTTTTGTGACAATACTAGAGCAATTGCCTTAGCAAAGGAATCCATATTTCTGAAGAACCATACACATCAAGAGGCAGCTTCAACTCCATCCAGCGATCAAGTCAAGGAGGGAGACATAGAGATTTACAAAGTACACAGATCTGAATGTTGAAGACCGTTAGTGAGCCTCTTCCACGAGCAAAACATGATCAGCACCAAGACTCCATGGGTGTTAAAATCATTACAATGTAATCTAGATTCTTGACTCTAGTGCAAGTGGGAATTGAAGGAAATATGCCCTAGAGGCAATAATAAAGTTGTTATTTATATTTCCTTATATCATGAAATGTTTATTATTCATGCTACAATTGTATTAACGTAAACTTGATGCATGTGTGAATACATAGACAAAGCAGTGTCCCTAGTATGCCTCTACTTTACTAGCTCGTTAATCAAAGATGGTTAAGTTTCACGACCATAGACATTGTTGTGATTTGATGAGCGGGATCACATCATTAGGAGAATGATGTGATGGACAAGACCCATCCGTTAACAGCATAATGATCCTTTAGTTTTATTACTATTGCTTTCTTCATGACTTATGCACGCAAAGTTCTCGAGTTGTCAAAGCTTGATCCTCGGCGTTCTCAACAGGTTCCTCGATCCGCTGCCGTCTCGGCTCTACCCAAAGCAAGAACACAAACAAAGGAACCACAATAAATCACGGTGCAATGCACGCAACATGATGCAAAACATGGCATGATATGCGAGATGTGATATGCAATGCGTATCTGCGCTCCGGAAGGAAAATGATGAACCAGGCATCAACTTGGCAAACCAAGTATGCCACTGGAAAGATGAGATGATTTTGGTTGAAATCGATATAAAGATCACGGAATCGGATGCACGGTTTGCAAATGACAAGCAAAACAAGAATGGCACAAATCGCCATTAACAGCAGATACCACTTAGCAAGCAACAAGAAATTAAGCTACTGCACCCAAACGTACCAACAAAGTATATGGCAGTGATCTACTCAAGATGCTTGACAAAAGATGAACACTGAGCTACGGCTAGTTCATCATAACAGGTTCAAACAAGCATGGCAAAAGTGCAAAAATATCGAATTGGACATGGCAAAAACAGCATCGGTAGCAATGTTGAGCAAGAAAACAACATGCTACAGGACCTTATAATAGCAAAACAAGGCATGGCATGAATCTACTCAAAGCATATAACAAAAGTCTCTTACTGACCATAAGCCAAGAAGGATCATAAAATATAGTAACACCCATGTCAATAGCAAAGTTTAGTTAGATTCAGCAACATGGCATGTCAAAAACAGATAACAAGTAGGCATGTTTGAGAGCTCAAGCACTCACTACAGAGCCTTATATGATAAACTAAGCATACATACATCAAGAAGACATGGCATAGAAGATATACATGGCAAGAACAACATCATAGCATACATGGATCAACCACAACAACCTTGGCAAAATTGAATAACATGTAAACAATCTGCCAGGAAACATTTGATAGCAAAAGTAGAGCTCGATTGACTCAAGCTATGGCACTCCATAATTGCAAACAAATTCATGGATGGATAGAGCATAACCATATTTTCAAAACATCCTTACTGAAGTATCTCAAAATATGCATGGCTCTCTTGGTAGCATCAAGTTAACATGGCATCAAAATATCAAGCAAAAGTAAAACAGCAACATCAGGACACCTACTTTGCATGCTTGTGCTAGTCACCACATAGATCACAAAATACATGGCATACACCCCTGGAAAGATGGCATGGCATATTACAAAACACATGTGGACTCAAATTCATAGGGTGCACACCAATCATAGCAAAAATAACAAAAGTGCAAGTTACATTAAGAAAGCGAAACTAACATCACATAGCCCTCTTCTACAGCATTTAGGGCATCAAGATGAGCTCAAATGAAAATGATGCAATGAGATGAAATGATCTACTCTTGAGCGAACATTTTGACATATTACACGCAAACGGAGCTATGGGTGCAGAGTTATGATGCGTTGAAAATGCCACAAAATAATCACGAGATAAAACTTGGACGATTTTAGGGAAGAAGTCAACCAGCGGGATCTGAGATCCGGATCGGGCGGATCGATCGGCGGGGCCTGACTCTGGCCGGAGGAGGAGGGGCAGGGCGGCCAGGAACCCTCGACGGGTGAGGCCCGGCCATGATGGCAGGTGACAGGCGTGAGGATCTGGCACCGCGCCCGGCAGCGAAGCAGCAGGCCGGCAAGAGCCGAGCGAGGAGTGATGGCGGTGGAGCCCTTGGCTGGTGCAGGGCGTCGGCCAGTGCAGGTCGGCAACCGAGTGGCGGCCCAGGTCGGGCGACCCAGTGGACGCCGATGGCTTGGCGTGGCAGCGGGCCGGTCCGGGCGGGCGGGGCGATTTTAGGGTTTGGGGGACCCGGGCGGG
>JAHIAM010005872.1:0-53090 GCA_021605205.1 Aegilops longissima
GCGATCCCCTCCGTGCGCTGCCCATCCCACCTCGGCAATTGGGCCCTGGCGAGGCCGCGGCATGCTTGTGAGGCGGCAGACCGGCAGCAGGCGGAACCCGAGGCCCTCGTGAGGCCTCCCTTTCGGCGGCGAGAGAACTTCTGGGTAGCGCCGGCCAGGTAGCCTTTGTGTGATGGAGCGGAGAAGCAAGCAAGCGGGGAAAGATGGGCATTGGGGCTCGCCCCTCTCCATTATATGCAAGAAAATAGCGTGGCGTCTCCCGATGCATGAGTAATGATGGTTTTTCGCCTTACATATTCGCGAGGACTTGTCAAAATCGTCTGATTGCAGCAGCATGGGAAGCGAGGCATACGTCAATCAACGGCGGGGCGATGCAAGACCTCCTATGGAGTGTCCTAGATAAACTTGAGCTCACGAGGCGGAGATATCAAGGAAGGCTAACCTCGTGAGGCTCTCGTGACATGTGCCATAATGAGCGAGTACTAAGCGGGCGCCCGTGTGCTTGTGGCGATCATATTCCTCTTTGGTGCTAAGGAGGCCAGTAGTGATGAAAAGTGCTTGAGGCATCGGAGCAAGGTTGCCATATTGGTGCAAAGAGACCAAGACCAAGAAGGGCCGGCCAGTGGAGGTCATCATGTGGAGCCCAAGGCAGCGTGCTTTGAGGGCTTTGCGGTGAACCGCTTTGTCGGGATAACTTGTACTAGCTGTCCCCTTCAAATTTGCCGCCGTTGTTGGCTTCCTTCCTTTCGATATTTGGGAAGAGGACCAGGGCCTATATAAGTAGAGCTAGCCACCACAGGTGAGGCAGGTTGGGCTGATCGAATCCTCACCACAAGTTCACAAGCACAAGAACACCTCCACCTCGGGGAATTGTTCTTCCCTTATCTTCATTCATCATTAGCCCAAGGGCAATCCACCACCACCACACTCACTACAAAAAAATACACTTCCGTGATGATACATGTTTGTCACGGTGGGTCGCGTTTTTTTGTCATGCATGTACATCCATGACAAATTTATGTGAATCAAGATAGTCATACTGTCTTTATCGTAAAAGTGTTCCATGACATTACCAAAATTATCATCACGGAAGTGTCCACTTCCATAACCGATAAATCGAGCGTCCCAAGTGCTTTACGTCAAGGGTGATCGACCGTGGCATCCACCGTAGCGGAACGCCGTTAAGCTATCGGGTCGGGTTTTGGATCCGATAACATTATTAACTGGCCCGACCAATGGGGATTTTCCACGTAAAATCACCATTGGCTGGAAAAGCTGTGTCGGCTCATTGTTGGGACAGATGTCATCCACTCATTGGACATAAAGGCGCCTATGATCGTCGACACGTTAGCGCGACCATGCGAGGCCCATTCGGTGAAAAGGCGGCCCGTTTGACTTGGTCGAGGTGACGGGCGGCCCATAAACTTGTTAACGGCATGTGCATAGCATATCCCATTTACTGACCCGCTAACCCAAGGCCCGTTCGCCCTATCCGAATTAGGCCCGATGCGTCATGGGCCATCCAATATAATTCTAGCCCATTTTCGCCGGCCCATGATGTCTTTACGGTATATGAGGCCCTACGTAACTCTTGGCTTATGAGCGGCCCGTGGTGGCGGCCGCGCAATGAGCAGTGTATCACTTTAGACCCATTAACGGCCCATGGTGAAAGCGGCCCGTAATGAACGATGCATCACTTTATACCCATTAAGGCCCGTTATTCGGTTGGGCGTTTCAACCCATGTTATCTTCGGCCTTCTCGAGCCCATTTATTCTTGGGCTCATTTCGACGATATACGTTTACTTCGACCCGTTACTTTCATTTTACGCTTGTGGGCCAAATTCAACCGTGGATTCTGATCGGCCCGTTTGTGGTCCATTAATACATTGGGCGTTTTCATAGCGTCATCAAATACAGCCTAATGCGATGGCCCGTTATGGTTGGCCCATGAGCAGACGATTCAACTCTAGCCCGTTTCTGGCCATAATCTGACCTATTATTGGCCCATGTTTGGACGATCGATCATCTGGCCGTATAAGGCCCATTGATGATCTGACCGTAGAAGGCCCATTGTTTCTGACCGTTATAGGGCCAAAGTTTCTGACCCGTAGAAGGCCTCTTGTTTCTCTGACCTGTAGAAGAGCCTTACTTGTTTCTGATTCCGTGGGAGGCCTTGTCACTACTGTAAATATTAGCCCATGGTTATTGTGGCCTAGTTTAAAATTAGGTTATTGCAGCCACTAGCAAACGCGGAAAAAGAACTGCGCGACTACAAGCAAACAAATAAACAAGACAACAAGAATAAAGCAAGCAACTTATGCTAGTCTATCACGGCTATTACATATTACATCAATGGGCATCAAAGTTCACCACGGTGCAAATATAGAAACACAACGACATATAAGCGCGCCAGACAAAACAAGTCCAGAGCTGGAACCACTTGAAGAAAGTACAGAAACAATATCACAGGTACCCATAATGCTAGCAAGATGCTTAGCAAGATTATTAACTTTCTCTTGTTTGGCGCTTAAATCCTCCAGTAGCTTGTTGTTGCACAAGAAAATGCGCATCTTTATTCTCTGGGGACTTCCTCGGTCCTTGACTTCTTGCCATAGCACAGTGTACTGATGCCTTTCGAGCTTGTAGCTGGGCTGAAGAAGCGAAGTGATTGGGCAGCGAGTTCGAAGAGCTTGTGCCAGTGATCTTGACGATAACTTTCGAACACTACATCAGCATTGGTACTGTGGGGTTTTCCTTTGTCTACAAGATCGTTTTATCACCTTTCTTGGAGACCAACAGGGTTGTCTCACTATCTTGAACCTTATCTCCATTACTTTCTCTACCATTGAATAGTGGGGTGCTCTTCTCCAATATTTTGTTTGCATACTACAAGAGAAACAAGCAGACACATCACAGGTTTAGCTTGTAGTATACCTAACTCATTTTGGTAAACTGGTTCAGTAGTAAGGTGGACAGGATAACAACATGAAACAAACATATATCTATGTACTATTGTCACTATATTGTCCATATCATTCCAGTTTATGTTCTGTTGGGGATATTACTCTTTGGCGTAAACCCGACCTATCTGGCAGGTTAACTTCATCGATAGTTCAGCGGTGTAAAAAGCCCAGAGGCATGAAAGTAAGGGGCCCAAGGCACATGGTCGGTTTAGAACACATGGCCGTAAACCAGCATGGTATGTAAACTTGTATTGTAAGCTAGGAATAGAGAGAGACCAACCGGATCACAGTATGAACCGGAGATTGGGACTCTACGAACCGATGGGCGTCACCCGTGTATATAAGGGGCGACCGGGGCAGTTCAAGGAGACAACAACAACTTCGAGGCCTAAGCGAAGCTTATTTGCTCCTAGTCGCCGAGACCACATCAATCCTCACAACTAGGCGTAGGCTTTTACCTTCATCGAAGGGGCGAACTAGTATAACTCTTGTGTCTTTTGTCGCTTTAACCCCTTCAAGTTAACCCTTAGCGATGGCTCCACGACTAAGTCCTTTCATGAGGACATCTGCCGTGACAAAACCACGACGGTTAGGCGCCCACCGTGGGGCTATCGCGCGATGGTTTGATGATCTTGGAGGGCAAGTTCAAAGGACTCGAAGGCTATCTTTGTGGGCGGGTGACCAAAAGTCGTCGCGGCAAGCTCTACATCGATAATGCAGGCTGGGGCCCGAGGCGGCTCGATTAATCTGGTGCAGGTCCCCTTTGGTGGCATACTGCGTTTTCATCGGCAAGATTGGTGAGCGGGGCTGGCCGGACATACTGCACCGACCTCGTCGAGGCGGCTCGGCGTCTGAGATCTGCCGAGTTAAACGGTCGTGGCGTGCCTTTGTGGGAGTCATCCACGGAGGAAGTTATGAGGGCGGATCGAGTGCGTGGCGAGACCGTCGTCTACTCGGCGACGAGTCGTCAACGGAGAAAATGAATCTACGTATCGGCTACAAGATGGCGGATTGGGGGCTGTTCCGATGGTGACGATATTCAGACCCTCGATCTGCTCAACGGGTTGGAATATTCATGGCGGTACACTGGCAGTGCTTCACTCTTGACTAGCTGCGGCGATGATTGCCGGTTCAACGGCGGCGGCAGCTGCCGGGCGGGAGGCCTGTCGCCCGCCGGCTCAAGTTTTATCGATCATTCGATGTGTTAGCTGCGCTCATGGCGAGAGAGTTAACCCGGCGAGATCGGGGCGCTCATAATCGCGGAGATTGCGAAGGTGAAGAACAAATCACTCGAGCTAAAGCGGATCTAGCATTTGCGAGCCTTGAGATAGCGATAAGCGGGCGCTTTAGATGCTGAGATTATAGGCTCATGCTTGATCAAAGCAGCGTCACATGAAGTCATGAAAAAATCTGAGATCCGTTTGCCTTCAACTTTGAAGGAAGAGACCTCTTCAACACCCGGGCGGGGAACCAGTAATCCGCCGGTGGTAAACGGGCGGAAGCTTACTGGGACGAGGCGCGCGGTCAGCCCGCAATAGATCTACCTCGCCATAACGCCCGATGCACCTCGAGGCTGTGCAAACACCTCCGGGTCACTACTCCAACCCGATGGATAACCTTGTTGCAGCTGCGGCATGGCTGGAAGCTATTCAATTGAAGGTGATTCACCACAGGCGGTAGAGGAGCGCCGGGTCAAGGCTCCTTAGGACAGCTTTGGTCCAGCGGGAGGCGTATTAAATGCGGCGCGACGGATCCTCTACCCCCCATGCAAGCGGAGCTATAGCGAGCGCGTGGATGAACCGGCCGTATCAAGTAATGCTGCGGCGTGGTGCGCCCGTGGCAACAACCGGCGGGTGGCGTCGATAACACCGGAGGTGGTGGGACCCGGGCCGGCCTTGAGGAGGCTGAGTTGGCAACACTGACATCGGGCTTATCGGCTTCGCCGGTTCGTCCGACCATCTCGGTCGAGCACTGGGGTTACCTCTAGCTCTGTGGGGTGCCTTGCCTCGTCCGCTTTCATGATGTGCGCTTGCCCAAGGACTTCAAGTGTCGCGCAAGGTGCCAAATTACCTTGCCGATTTGGCTCGGAAGCATGGATAGAAAGTTATGAGATGGCCATGGAGATCTTTGGATGTGGATGAGGCGCATGTGCAAAGTACTTCAGCATGATGCTCGAAGGCACGGCCCGTGCTTGGTTGAAGAGCTTGCCACCCAATTCTATCAATTCATGGGCCCGATTTGCGGACCGGTTTATCCAGAATTTCAAAGATACGTAAGCAGCCCATGTCCGTAGTGGACTTGGCGGCTTGTGTCGAGGAAGGGAGTCAACAACCCATTGGAGTGCGCAGCGTTTGAAATCTTGCACTCGTCGGACGGATCAGCTGACTCTGCGATCTTAACCACGGAGGCAAGCTGCGGTTTAAGCCTTTAAAATTGAAGTTGGGCGTATGAAGCGGTTTTGTAATGACATGGGAACTCTCATGGGCGCTTTAGTGAAGTATGCTGATTACGATAGTACCAAGGATCCCGAGTCGGCGATGGCCGAGGACGGGGAAGGAAGGAAGAATAGCAACTCAAGGGCCAGCAACATCACTTTCGGCGGGTAATGGTGGAGGCAAGCGTAAGCGAATGGCAACATGGACTTCGTAGCCAACACCAGCAGCGGGGAAAGGGCGGCCAGCGCAAGGTAAACACCGAATCGAAGTGGGCGCCTAATCCCAATCGGACCGCTTGAACTATCATTGAATCAACCACATGCGAAGCATGGGGACGAAGGAGGCTTGACAAACCACCTCTGGAAGGATTGCTACATTATCGAGGAGTTCAAGAGTTCTAATGCTTTCGGTATGATCAAGGTTCAGCGGCGGTTCGGGATCCGGGCGGGTTACGGTGGAGAAATTCGGTTCAGAGTTTAATGGTAATCGAGGCGGACATAACAATCAGAACAATCAGAATAACCAAAGGTGGTTACAACCAGCAACAACAACGATCGGGTTATCGAGCAACCCAAAGCGGTTGAATAGTGGGCAGTACCATGTCTTCACCACCAGCTTAGACAAGCGAGACCGGAAGCTTGAAGCGGGCGATCAGCTATTGTTGAAGCGGCGTGCCTCATTACCTCGCTGGTCGAGCAGCCCATTGTATAGAGAGAGAGGATCATCCTCCCGGGTTGACAATCCGGGTCAGCTATACAGTGGTGGCACCTCGGTGGGAGGTTATAAGTTCACCAAGGTGCTCATGGATGGAGGGCAGCATTAACATCTGTACTATGAGACCTTCCGTCGTATGGGGTTAACAGATAAACATCTCAAACCGTCCAATACAGTGTTCCATGGTGTGGTACACAGCAAGTCGGCATATCCGGTTGGTAAAATAGCTCTGGAAGTGGCCTTTGGAGATGAATATGACTCGGATCGGAAACATTGGCGTTTGAAGTGGTAAAAATCAAAGTCCATATCACGCCCTATTTGGGCGACGGCTTATACCAAGTTCATGGCACGACCTTGTTATATCTATTTGCAGCTCAAGATGCGGGTCACAAGGGGACAATAACGGTTCATGGGAGCCATAAGATCGCTTTGGAATGTGAGGAAGGTGATGCGACTTCGCGAGTCGGTTTGTGCCACCGAGGAGCTGATGTATTATAAGGACAATGTTGATCCGGCGGACATGACTCCATTGAAGAAGCCAACTCTGAGCATGATCCGGCCCTGAAATTCAAATCGGCGGTGAGACTAAGCTTGTTGACTTCGTGCTGGCGATTCGTCCAAGCGATTCAGCATCGGTGCCAACTTGGATCCGAAATAGGAAGCGTGCTCATCGAGTTCATCCGTGAGAATCGGGACATTTTGCATGGAAGCCTTGACATGCCGGTGTACCGAGGCAACTCGCTGACACACTCTTAATGTTGATCCCAAGTACAAACCGGTGAAGCGGTTTCTCCGCGGTTTAACGAAGAAAAGCGTAAGGCCATTGGAAGGAGGTGGCGGGCTCTTAGCGGCTGGCTTTATCGTTGAAGTTTTCCATCGAGTGGCTTGCTAATCCGGTGCTGGTTCTTAAGAAAAGCGGCACTTGGCGCATGTGTGGATTACAGATCTTAACAAGGCTTGTCCGGCGGATCCTTTGCCCTCCCGCATTGACAGATTATTGATGCCCGCTGCGGGTTGTGAGTGTTTGAGCTTTTGGATGCGTATTTTGGGTATCATCAGATCAAGATGGCAGTTAAGGACCAGGAGAAGGCGGCATTTATCACTCCTTTTGGAGCCTTACGCTATGTGTCTATGCCTTTTGGGCTCAAGCGCCCAAGCAACTTATCAACGCTGTGTGAAATTGCTGCATAAACAGATCGGCCGTAATGTGCGCCTATGTGGATGATATTGTGGTCAAGTCAAGGGAGAAGGAGACACGATTGGCGACTTGAAGAAACCTTTGACAACTGCGGGTTTACAAGATGATGCTCAACCCGGCCAAATGTGTCTTTGGTGTTCGGCGGAGCAAGTTATTGGGTTTTCGTGTCCAACGGGGGAATTGAAGCTAATCCGGAGAAGATTACGGCTATTACCTCCTGGCTAAACCGAAGTGTAATGCGATGTCCAGCGTTTGGCGGGCGGATTGCCGTCTTTGAGCCGTTTATCGGCCTCCTCGGAGAAGGCCATCCTTTGTACCGAGATCTTTGAAAAAACGGATCGGTTTATGCAGGTCGGCCGCCCGATGAAGCGTTGGAGGACTTAAGCGGCAATTAGCCAACCGCTTTGTGCTCGCGCTCCCATTGACAAGGCATACGCTATATGTTCTTTGCTAATGCGAGCGGTCAGCGTGGCCATTGTGGTGGGCGGAAGGGCGAGGAAGGAGCATCCGGTTCAACGTCCGGTTTACTATATCAGCGGTACTTATCGAATCTAAGCAAAGGTATCCGCATTGGCGGAAGCTGGTATATGGAGTTTTATGGCAAGCGGAAGCTGAGCGGTATTTCAAGGACACCCCATCACGGTGGTCGATTACGCTCCCTTAAGCGATATCATACGAGAACCGAGAAGCGGCGGCGGATTGCTAAGTGGGCTATAGAGCTTGGGCGCCGAGTCTGAAATGCGTGCCTCGGATGGCGGTGAAGTCTCAAGCACTTGTGGATTTCATTAATGATTGGGCGGAGTTGCAAGCACTGAAGAAAAGCGGATCACACATATTGGACCATCCATTTTGCGGATCCGAGGCAATTGGAGGGCTCGGGGCTGGAGTCGTATTAACTTCCCACGAGGTGACAAGTTTTATTCGTTCTCCAGCAATGTTCCCTTGTACTAACAATGCAGCTGAGTATGAAGCCTTGCTCCATGGTCTCCGGATGGCTAAGGAGATGAATCTAAGCGGGTTAAGTGCTTGGTGACTCGGACCTAGTGGCTCAGCAGTTATGCGGCACTTGGGATTCAAGGACCCACTCATGGCTGCATATCGTCGTGAGGTGGATATTGTCACGGGTCATTTCAAGGGCTGTCGAAGGTGGACCACGTGGACCGTCGGAAGAATGAAGCGGCCGGACGCTTTAAGTCGGTTGGGCTCTCAGCATAAACCGGTCCGCCCAATGTTTTTACGGGCGTGCTACACAACCCGTCGGTCAAGCTCCACTGGTGAAGCGGATTTGGCTATTCTGATCCGGAGGATCAATTGGTGGCAGCTCTTCCGTCACTCCGGTTGGGCCTTCCTTATCTTGCGTACATGAACGGGCGAGTTACGAGAAGATGAGGCGTTGGCCGGCGAGATAGTCCGGCGATCTAAGTCTATGACCGTTATTAATGGTGAATTGCATCTTTGCAACGTGTCAGGGGCGTTTCAACTCTGTGTGTCCCTTGAGGAAGGCTGTGAAATATTGCATGAGATCCACGAAGGAGATTGTGGTCCTGCGCGGTTGAAAATCCTTGGTGGCTAAAGCATTCCATACGGTTTCTATTGGTTGTTGCTCATCTTGTCACGGAAGATCTGGTCGAGACGATGTGATGGTTGCCAAAAGTTTTCGAGGCGTGCTCATGTACGGCCCAAGAATTGAGGATGATTCCAATTACTTGGCCGTTTGCGACTGAGGGCTGGATATGGTTGGGCCTTTCAAAGGTCAAGGACAAGAAGACCCACCCTCTTGGTGGCGGTCGACAAGTTTACAAAATGGGTAGAGGCGAACACATTAGCAAGTGTGATGCGGCCATGGCGGTTCAGTTCATCAAAAGGTGATTTTCGGTTTGGCTTTCACACAATATCATCACGAGATAATGGTACCAATTTGTCCAAAGGTGCCATGAAGGAGTTCTGACGTGAGCACATCGGCAGCGTTTCTTGATAGCTCACCCACAGTCCAATGGTCAGCGGAAAGGGCTAATCAAGAGATCTTGAGAGGCATCAAGCCCGGCTTATGGTCCCTTTGAGAGGACACGGGTTGTTGGGTAGAAGAGCTACCGTCGTGTTATGGAGTATAAACACTCGCCCTAACGAGATCCACAGGATACACACCATTCTTTATGGTCTATGGGCGGGCGGTTCTCCCCGATGACATCCGTCATGACTCACCTCGTGTGGCAGCTTATGTTGAAGCGGACAGCGAGGCGGCCGCAACAAGATGCTATGGACCCGGTTGGATGAGGGCGTGACATAGCAGCTGCTCGCTCGATGATTTACCAACAGGATCTTCGTCGTTACCATAGTGGCGGTCGAACCAGAACTTTTCAAGAAGGAGATTTGGTGCTTGGTTCATCAAGACCAGGTGATATGCACAAGTTATCCCCACCTTGGGAGGGACCTTTCGTGGTCAGCAGAATCTGCACTGCAGGTCGTACTATCGATCGATATTGAGAGCATAAAGACTCACATACGTCGGAGGAGGAGACCAACAGGCCGTGGAACATAGCTCATCTTGACCTTATTATACGAGCCATCGGCTCTACTTATGTACATATTATGACAGTGTATATATTATAAATAAAGTAATAAACGGAGCCTCGGCTAAAGCGGGGTATCTGTTACTGTTACATCATGCGTGGTTACATGGGTTGTTACATCTTAAAGTGGCCTCGGTTTACCCCTGAGTTTTCTTTCCAAAAGCTTTATGATATCACTTGGGGCTTGGTGGGTATCGAACCAATGCAACACCTTTTGATAAGCGAAAGCCACCCGGATCACAGGGACATGGTCAAGTCTGAACCAGTCACACCTCTTGATCGGCCTAAGGCCATAGACACTTGGGGGCTTGGTGAACCCGAACCATTGCCACGCCACTTGATCGGCATAATGCCACGGTTTGATTGGGGACTGGCTGACTTGAACCAGGGCTACACCTTTATTGGGAGCTTGGTGGTGTCCGACCATGGTAACACCATCGATCGGCTCGATATAGCCTCTGTTTGCAAAGCGGTTTTATCATTACCTTTGCTTCCATATTTTTCATAACTATTATTTGGTCTTTGTTGCGTTTCTTAAACGGTAACATTTTAAACAGTTCAAACTGTCAATTGATAGAATTCGGTCCATTTTAATCCGGAGATAATTTTTCGGTTTGACTTTTCTATTAACATCCCATTATGGAGTAACAGGGGCTTGTCATAACCGGCACGGTTTACATAGTAAACCGGCATTATAAATAAAGGGCTGTTTTCTCCTTTGGCGGTGAGGTTTATACAACCTCCGCTTCAAGATTAGCTAAGCCAACTTTATGCCCAGCGATGGCAGGTATTTTGTATCACAAATTTTGATTATATACCTCAATATTTCATTTCATATGAGCGTCACAAGCGGTGGCGGCACAAACCGCCGTGGCGGTTTAAGATTTTATTATTGCGAGGCAATATAGATTGAAAATTTCGATCATTCAAGCAAAAGTATCGGCACCTCATGCGAAGGCATATTAAAAGCAAGAGTGTTGGCTATCCTATTACAAGGCAACATGGTGCCCAAAAAGATCATTGTTTCTTAGCGGAATATAATGAAGCAGCTATTCAAACCGGCTTCGATTCATGCTTGCTCGCCGCCCGATGCGAGGGTTGTGGGTAGATCTGCGCCGCTTGACTTCTTCATCTCTACCCAGCGGTGGAAGTCAACGATGGTCCACTCGATTCCCATTAAAGCTTGAAAGACAGCCTCCTCATGGATCGGGAAGATGGTTCAATATCGGGGCGTAAGTATGCTTACGGATCGGAGGAACAGGTTCTCCGCTTGAGGAATAGGTGCAGCTACTCGCATTACGATCATCATATTGAGCTTGATAATGCGACAAGTTTGCTTCTTGACCAATTGGCAAGCTAGAGGCACCTTGCCGGTTTATCGCTCTCGAGGTCATCTTCGTTGAACTCTAAGCCATCTTCCTTGATTGGGATAGCCTGAGCTGCTTCAGGAGGATCGAAATCGCACCCATGCTTTGGCCGGATTAAAGGCGTTAATGGCGCCGATTCGAGCAACAGATTTCTTCAGCTCTTCAACCGGGAGGAAGCATTGACAACCTCTAAGAGTATCTTGAATTAAAGAGGTGCTGGATTGTTATGTGATGCGATGGAGATGATTTGCTGCGCTCCGATTGTCTGTTGTTCGATTAAAGTGTAGGCAGCTTTTAATTTCATCCGAATATCGACCCCAAGTGACCAATCGTGTGCCTACTGACATACAAGAGAAATCACAAACTGGACTTACCATAAGAAGGCCAAGTTATCACGAAGCCAAAGAAGCTTACCAAAGATGGCAGCGGTCATGACATGCACTTGCCGCTTCCGTTGGTCAGTTCATCTACCACGGTTTAAGGGCAACTTGACATTTTCAACCTTTTTGGTTAAGCGGCCTTTTCGTATCCCATCCGGCCCGCTCAGACTTGAACCACTCCTTGAGCTGCTCCATGGTAGTTAAAGGCGGTTTCAGCTCATCCTTGGCCTTGGAGGTTTACGCTTGTTGAGACTTGATTTTCTTGAAGATCATTGATTTGTGAGGCTTGTTGGCGTATCTCACTCTGCAACAAAAAGGGAGCATGTTAATATCTTCATTGCAAGTCCCAAGTGCATAACCAGTCATACACATGGCACTTGGGGGCTAATGCATATTTGATCTTCATATGTCAATAAAATCACAAAGTCCCAAGCTCAATCAGGTATTCAACTTGGCACTTGAGGGCTAATGGCTATTTGCTCGAACATGTTACGATCTGGCGATATAAATTACAGTCCCGGTTTAACTATATTAAGTTGAACAGGACCTTGGGGGCTACATCAGTGGATTCTGAAGCATTGAGTTTATGTTAAGTCCCGGTTTAACTATATTAAGTTGAACCGGCCCTTGGGAGCTACATCAGTGGATTCTGAAGCATTGAGTTTATGTTAAGTCCCGGTTTAACTATACTAAGTTGAACCGGCCCTTGGGGGCTAGGAGAGTTAAGAAAAATTGAAATATCCTAGCGGGAAAAGAACATGGAGGTTACCTCGAATTTTTCTTTCATCATCTTCACCAGGCCAGCTTCATAATCGCGGCTGGTATACAGCCGGTTCAAGTAGCCAGAATGAAGGTCTTGGGGGTTCAGAGCGGCGTAAGTTGCTAGATCAACATCCCACTTGCCCTTGCTCATAGTGGCAAACTCTTCTTTGGCAGAATGTTTGGATAAGCGACGGATTACCGGTTCACTATGGCCAAAGCCGATAATCCTAGCGTCATCGTCCTTGGTATCACCGGTTTGACCGAGGCGATCGGTTTGTTAGCGGGCGGATTGGTGGTGGATTTTCAATCCGGTTTGGGCTTACGGGCTGGTCGGCGGGAAGGAGGTGTCAGCAGGCCAACAAAATCGTCATCTTGCGATGGCGGATCATTTGGCGTATCTTCACGGATAGCCGCTTCAAGACTTAGGTATTTGTCGGTTGAGGCAGTCTCTTCATCGGCGGTTTATCGAGGCGAGGCTTCTTGCTCGGCCTAGGCTTGTACGAAAAGGCACAATAATGATCAAATATGGCATATACTACACAATGATGCAGTAGAAACAATATGAAAGGTATAACTTACCCAAGCACCGTTTTAATTGGTGGCGGTGAGTGGTGATGACTTCGCCATATGAGGAATGGGAAGTGACCGATAATCGGTCGAGACGGATTAAGGGGTTGTGAAAACAACCTGCTTTAGGATAAGCGACAAGCAAATTAGAGACCTCGAGCAGCGTTTCGAACTGGTTATTCGATGGCACGGTGGAGAGTAACTACTGGCTTGTTGTGCGAGTTGTCGTGACTTCATGTTGTTGAGTCTTCATAAGAAATTTGGGATCCAAGTAAGCAAGGGATGAGAAAATTTAATTTTCGGTTTGCCCGACAGATTTTAGTGAAGGCAAAGATTTGAGTCGGAGGAGAGAATAGTTACCTCTACAACATCAGCATTCTTGGTTTCGACATCATCGACAAATATCATCATTAATTAGGCGTGTGAAAAGTAAGCCAAGTGAATCAAGTTCTACCTCAAGGTCCGGATTACCCACATCATCATCCACAGCGGATCGAGAAGATCGATGGTTTTCCTCTTATGAGCAGTCTTCTTGACAGCTTTGGTCTTTTGCGGATTGGTTTTTCGGTTTATGCAGCTTCTCTGGTTTCTCTTGTGGGCGTTTCTTGCTCGAATGGATCATCACCCTGATTAAGCAGCAGTTGATGTTAAAAATGATGCGAAATAGCAGTAATATATTCAGTAAAAATAGTCGAAGTCTTACAGATGGTGGTTTGTTGGTAGCACGAAGGGGAAGCAGACGGTTCAGACGCGGAGGTGTTCGGTTCATTCAACATTTTCTTCACAGCCTCGGTGACCTCATCATTGGTGAGCTGGATATTAGCGTGTCGGAGGGTCGTTGACACTACGGTGTACTCACATTAAAGCTGGAGGCCTGGGGGAGAGGCGGTATGCTCCATGATATCCAACAGCGTCGAGATCAATTCGGTTAAACCATTGGCCATGAAGGCTCGAGCTTGGAGAGTTGAGGCGTATTTACTTCTCTCATTGGCTGTCAATCTTTGCGGAAAGGATGTGTATTCTTGAGTCACTCGAGACGAAAACCGGGCAAAGGATTCTCATTGGCGGTGAAGTGTCTACGCAATAAAATCATGTTTGATTCCATTCCTTGGGGTGGCTGTGCAGTTTGACATGAGGATAAGTGACCTCCTTTCTTTTTGAATCGCCACACCACCCAATTACATGTTGGGCCCGTCGGTGAATTCAGTCTGGCGGTTTAGATGGAAGCAGTCTCTAAACAGTTCAAGCTGTGGGTTCTTCTTGAAAGTATGCCTCCTGAGCACTTGGAAGTGACAAATGTTGGTATGAATTGGGGCCCGTATCTTGCAGACGGAGTTGAAAATTGGCTAACACATCCGGTAAAATTTTGAACCGGGCGGGTTAAAACCAGGCTAAGTGATCTGCGAAAACTACAATTTATCCTTCTTGAGGTGTGGATGGACATTCTTTGCGGGAACCCTCAATGGATAGTATTTTTTTGCTTAAAAGCGCGGTCGGGACCAGATTGTTTAGTTGAGTTTTGGTGACACGGGAAGGAGCCAGTTGCACTCATATACTTGTTTGGCCATCTACAAAAATATAAATCCGGTTCTAGAAATGTGTTGGGACAAAGAGAACGGTGTACAATGCTAAATCGGAACAAATATATCAAAACGGAGTTCTATGAACCGGCGATTATGCAGTTAAGGAGTTACGGTGGTTCAACAAGGGACTAATGGTGTATACCGGTTTATTTAAATATTTTCTATGTTAAGTTAAACCGCCTGGTCTAAATATTGAAAACAATTGAGGTTGCGAACGGCTAACTGTGCAGAAACAGGTTTCGCAAGAATTCTCTACAATGAAGGATCTGAAGCCAGATCAGAAAAGAAGAAAAATATCCAAAAAAGAATAAAGCAAAGCAGTATTGATGCAATGAGCACGAGATAATGTGCGAGATTTATGAAGGTGAGGACGAGACTACAGGTGTCACAGATCTATCCAGGAGTCTGGTATGAGCATGAATAGTTAATGGAGCGCTGCAAGAACAAGAAACCCTAGAACGGATCTAGGTCGAGGGGAACCGAGGACCTACCTGAGTTGAGAAGATGCGGAAGAGTGATGCGTTTCTCTAGTGCGTTCAGTTTGATGCAGCGGCTCAAGGCGGTGCAGAGGTCGATGGCGTGGCGGAGCTCGAGGCTAGCGGCGAGGAAAACGAAGAGAAAGGGGCGGAGGAGAAAAGGAATGACCCCGGTCCTATTTATAAAACAATATACACATGTCGGTAGCGTGAATCAAGGAGCCACAAATCTAGGAAGCAGAGCTGTCGCCTCGATTATTGTGGATCTGTTAAACAAAGAAGATATCATGAATTCTATCTTTATGGGGACGTCATGCCGATTTACAGCAACCGGAGAAGGTGACATCACGGCGGTTCAACGATTTCAAGAAGGTATTGAAGATGAAGGTTTTTATCAAGGATTGACATTAACCTGTTCAAATCAATCTGGGGCCTAATGTTGGGGATATTACTACTGGGCATAAACCGGCCTATCTAGGCAGGTTAACTTCATCGATAGTTCAGCGGTGTAAAAGCCCAAGAGGCATGAAAGTAAGGGCCCAAGGCACGTAGTCGGTTTAGAACACATGGCCGTAAACCGGCATGGTATGTAAACTTGTATTGTAAGCTAGGAATAGAGAGAGACCAACCGGATCAGTATGAACCGGAGATTGGGACTCTCGAACCGACAGGCGTCACCCGTGTATATAAAGGGGCGACCGGGATGGTTCAAGGAGACAACAACAACTCGAGGCCTAAGCGAAGCTTATTTGCTCCCTAGTCATCGAGACCACATCAATCCATCACAACTAGGCGTGGGCTTTTACCTTCATCGAAGGGCGAACTAGTATAACTCTTGTGTCTTTGCGTCCGCTTTAACCCCTTCAAGTTAACCCATAGCGATGGCTCCACGACTAAGTCCTTTCATGAGGACATCTGCCGTGACAAAACCACGACATGTTCCCTAATCAAGATAGAGACACAGTTCAACTCATATATTTTTAAGACACAGCAGCATAGACAGAATATAAGTGTGAGAAACTACACAACATTGTCAGCACTTTTAGTGTGCATCACATGAGAACATAACTGTTTATACAACTTAAACTGAAATCAACATAGAGCAAGAAGTAAGAACAGCAATCCAGTTAAAGAAATATGTTTAAAACATACCTGTTGCGCCATTGGAGTTTCAGTTGGATCCTTAAAATTCGAAAGTAGTTGGTATGAGTAAATACAGTGATGCAACAACAAAGGAGTATGTACCATAGCTATGGAATCGACACGAAACGAGTTGCTCTTACGCTTTAGCGTGGAGTTTGGGTTAGCTGTGGTGGTCTTAGTGCTTTGGGCGCTGCGGTAGCTTTACAAACTGCTTTCGTGTGGGGTACTCTGTGGTGGACATGGTGCTTTGTCAACTATAAGTGGTTTACTATCCATTTGGGGTTGCGGTTAGATGGGTTGTAGCTGGTTCTCTGCCTTGCGGTGTAAGTGTGCAATCTGGAAGAGTCTCGATTATGTGTGGTGGGGCTGGTTTGTGGGCGAGTACAACCATGGTTCTATCTGCATCGACAGGTATACTTGTCTTTTGTGAAGAACGGGTTTTGCTCCCTTAGATCTGCCATCACCCCTCCAATTCAAATGGCTGATAAACAAGAAAAGAAATTGAGCGTCTGAGACATTGTATGATATCGAGATGTGGTAATTCACATATATGTTGTCTAACCAAATAGGACAGACATGACACAATTTCACATATATGATGCCTAACTAAGCAGGATAGCATGACACAGTTTCAGATATATGATGGATAACTTAACAGGATATAATGGCATAATTCAACATATGATGAGTACCTAAGCAGGATGACATGACAAAACTATATGATGTCTTTCTAAAATAGGTTGGGATGAAATAATTCACATACATGTTGTCTAAGTATCTGAGGATGGCATGATATAATTGACATAATTGATTCATATACTAAGCAGGTGGCACTTTCATGTATGATCTCTAAACTAAGCGAGATAGAATTCAATATTGTGCATATGATGTCTAAACTAAGCAATGCAAGACACCATATGCATCATATGAGAAATATAAACATTGCAACTTAGAGCATACACCTCAGGTGGGATATAGGACTGGTCATCTGTCTTGGATTCCTCCTTTGAGGAGCTTCCTGTAACCATCAAGATATATTCTTCAACAGGTACCATTGCCTCCTCTGAAGACCTTGTTTTCACTCCATATTTTTCCATAACCGGCTCAAATGGCTGATACACATGAAGAGTAGTTCAATATACACAGATTGTCGACAAATGGAATACGTAATGAAAAAAAGATGGCATGGGATAATTCACATATATGATGCTGGCTCCATGGCGGTGCATAATTCACATATATGATAAGCTGGCTGAAAAACATGGCATTGCATAATTCACATATCGATATAGAAAGCAAGCAGGAGGCATTCACACAAAGCATGTCTAATCTAAGCGAGATGGCATGGCAATGCAAGACACCATATGCATGATATGAGCAATATAACCCAGCCAAGTTAGAGCATGCACCTCGGGGAGGGAATCTGTTGGTCATCTCTCTGAATCCTCCTCGAGGAGCTATCGTAACCAGCAAGAAATCTGCATCGACGGTATACGACTTTCGGAAGACCTTGTTTTACTCCAGATTTTCCCATGACCGACTCAAATGGCTGATGCAGGAAGAGTAGATGAATGTATAAACATTGTTGACAAATGGAATACATTATGGAAAAAAATATGGCATGATACAATTCACATATCGATGGTGGCTAAACAGGATGGCATTGCATGATTCACGTATATGATGCGGCTAAAGAAGATGGCATTGCATAATTCCCATATACTCCCTCCGTTCCTAAATATTTGTCTTTTAGAGATTTCAAATGGACTACCACATACGGATGTATATAGACATATTTTAGAGTGTAGATTCACTCATTTTGTTCCGTATGTAGTCACTTGTTGAAATCTCTAAAAAACAAATATTAAGAATAATGAAGATATGATATAAAACCAAGCAGGTGGCATTCACACAAAGCAAATCTAAACTAAGCTGATGACATATAAGATGTATAATGTAAGCAATGCAAGGTGCCATATGCATGATATGACCAACATCGGCATGCGAGTTAAACAAACACCTCGGTGGTAAGCAGGCATGGTCGGCTCCTACGAATCTCCATCGAGCAGTTATCTTCCTCTGGAATACAATCATGAAATGCAGGAGAGGGGGCACTTACGCCCACCATGGGCAGCGTCTGCATGACATTATATCGCCGCATAATGGTCTTCTCTTTTTCTCTACATGTTCGATGCGATTGTGTACAATATCGACATGCATAATAAAAAATAGTTAGATTTTGTAAGGCCTAAGGGGTGCATGCAAAAATCAAGACTGATGGTAGCAAGCAGTGGATGGATCCAAAACTAATGATAGCGGTAGATTATAGCTTGGTTTAAAAGATAGACAATGGATCATCTATTGTTTGTTTCCCACCAACATGAACCACATAGAAGACCCTAGATGAACCGGATAGTAGATAGATACTATTAGTTCTTGGCTCGATATGAGACCCATGGGCAATTCAAAACTCAAGATTGAATGATAAAGTAGCGGTAATAATAACCGATGTATAGCGTAAGCAAACACGAAAAGCTGCGACCTCTCTTAGGGCTGTCTAGTTCTCGGGTTCATCTGCTCGATCGATGATGGTAATGCAGTTAGGCGTGGCTGCGACAACGGGGAAGAAGATCGAGGCGGCGAAAGAAAGTCTGCGGGGGATCTCTGCTTCGATGAGCAGCCACATCGATGGTGCACCTCGGTGGGGTGGATGATGACCACGGCAAGAGCAGGACATAACACACGAGTTTTCTTTGAGGCCAATCTGAAAATGAAGTAAATCTGTAAGGGCTCCTTAGAATTGGAGGATTCTATAAACAGGGGATAGGAAAAACACAGGAATAGGATAGGAATGCGTGCAAAAGCAGAGCATTTGGAAACATAGGATTTCAGTCAACCTAGGTGTTTGGCTCACATGAATTGGAAGAACAGAGGAATGGAGAAACAAAGTGATGCGACAGTGTACAACCTCTTTGGCATAGCCTTGTGGACCTCAGCATCATTGGGTTGGGCGTGGAGGATGGTGATGATCTTTGGTGTATTTGTCGGAGGCGGGGAAGAAGATCGAGGCCTCTGGAAGCGGCGCCGAGTACTGCTCATTTGTGATGGGCGGTTCCGTCGTTGGAGCAGCTCCGCTAAGGTGTCTGCGACGAGGCTGAAGCATGACAAGACATACAACTTTAATCTGAAGTGGGACCCTAATATCATCGCAATAGATGATGTAAAATATATCACCAAAAAGTGCTAGATGTAAAGCGCATCAGCCGCGCCACGGCGCTCCGACGGATCTTGTAAGTACTGTTCACTCTGAACTTAAGCGAAGAAAATGAACTTCATAGTCGAAACTGAATTTTACCTTGAAACTGATTGAACTAGTATGTGAGCATTGCAATAGATGTTTAGGCGTTCGAGCACTAGTAGCGGAAGAAGCGATGATCTAAATCAGCGAGCGCTCGAGCGGGGCGCACTAGCAGAGCAAGTTGTGCGATAGCACCATGACGAGTGCTAAAGCAGCAACTCTGTAGCTGCGGAGGTCATGCAGCAGCAGCAGCAGCACAAGCGAGAGCAAAAGAAGCGAGCAGCAGCATGAGCGAAAGCGGGAGGAGTGCAGCGGCGCGACCGGCGGCAAACGAGCAGCAGCGGCGAGAGCGGAGCAGCTGCAGCTAGTGCCGTTGTGGAAGTTGCCGCCGAGGAAGCAGCGACATGGGGAAGGCGTCGTGGATGATGTGGCGGCGATGGCGCCGTCGATGGAGATGCCATGTCTGCTCGGTATCGAGCACCGGCAGCCCGGAGATCGAATAAAAGATAAAATGCAGCGGTGAGTGCAGAACCTCCTTGGTGGCGCCGAGTTGGCCTCGGCTTCATCGGAGGTGGTGAGGTGATGCGGTTCGGTGGGGCAGGTCAAGCGCGGCTGTGGGGATTGAGGTGGCGCGATAGGCGAAGGCGAACATCGGGCAGCTCCTTGGAGGTGGAGGGCAGGCGGCTGATCCGGCGGGACGGCGAGATCGACAACGGATCCTCATCCGGTGCGGTGGATGAGGGCGGCGAGCTGTTGCGGTGGGCGATGTAGTCGGGAAGAGTCTCCGGATGGGCGGTCGGGAGGCCGGCGGAGGCGTGGGGTTCGCGGGTTTTGGCGGCCTCGGTGTGCGAATGGGGGGGCGAAGGGAGGGAGCCAAGCTTAGGGGCGCTTGTCGAAATGTAGGGTAAGTTACAGCGTACCCCCACGGTTTGACACCACGATGTGGAGCTTCATTTCGGTGAGGGTAGAAGGGGATTTCGATGTGCGGGCTGCGGGGCGATTTGGATGAGGAGGGAGTTCTGTGGCGTCAAATTCGGGATAACAAAGGCGGCAGCGGGTTGAAGAAGCGGGAGTTTCAAAGCAGGTGAGACAAAAGATACTCGAGCTTGAAAATTTCGGGATAACAAGGTGCGGATTCCTTGTTCGGCAGGACAAACTTAACGTGTAAAAAAATCATACAAGACACAAGAGAGTCATGTCCCCTTTTACTATATTGCTATAGATGCCATTGAAAAAACTACAAGAAAAATGTAAAAAAATCGGGAGAACAAGATTACCCTGCACAGTACCAAATCGATTCGCACTTCCCTCAACAACAACAAAAAACAAATCAATTCCCACCAAAGAAAGAGTAATGTCCCTTTTTATATGATTAGAGATGCCATGATCTCGAATTTCAATTTTTGAATCCACGTTATGTTGAATTCGAATATATCATTAGGTGACCTTGCGGTTTATAATTGATGTAGTCGTACATTTTGATCTTCCATCATATATGAACATTTTACTCCACCATGTGAACATATATATTGTCGTCTACCATATGGACTAAATTTGAATCAATTTTCCTTATTTGAATACGATTGTTGTCAAGTTATACAATAATTTAAATATTATCTTGATAACAAAAGACATGCATATAGCAGTAATCATATTTCACTATGAACTACATGTACCATCGCTCTCAATTCAAATATTTGTATCCATTTTATGTTGAATTCAAATCATAGTACATTATTGGTCTAGGTAGCGAGATGTTGGGATAATCTAAACCCTGTTTTCATACATATAATTTTGGCTGAATTGGGACAAGTTTTGGTATAAGCCTCTTGCAAAACGGAGATTCTCTCAACAAGCCTCATGGTTCGAGAGGAGCGTGTCACCTTTAATGTCTTGAAGCGATATCGCTGCCTCCCCTGATTTTATTCTGAGGCAACATAGAACTATATGAGTGCCTTGTTAAATTTTGGAATTATTTCAGGTTCATTTGGCCTTTTATACATTAATTGAGTTTACGGACTTTTAATGTGCATAATCTAAATATGAATTGCATGCACATGCTCCGGTGCACCAAAGTGGGTTGAAAAATCACATGTGTGTCCTTGGTTGAATTTCTAGGTCCCATGGAAGAAATGAGAATGAAATTCAAACATCTGGCGTCATGACTCTGCCGAGAACATCGAGAAACTTAGATTTTAAATTCATGTAAATCAAAACTCATTGGAAATCATGAAACTTGGCATGGTGTCATGTCATGGCACTAACATGTTGTGGTAAAAATTGGGCGATTTGGAAGCTCGTGGTTCTAGAGGGCGTGCCACCTTTGAGTGTGAAGCGATATCGCTGCCCCCCCCCTTGAGTTTCTTAACAAAGGCAACATAGAACTACATTAGTGCCATGTTAAATTTTGGAATTATTCAGGTTCGTTTGTCGTTTTTATACATTAATTGAGTTTACGGTCATTTAATGTGCATAAGTCAAATTTGAACTACAAGCACATGCTCTCGTGCACCAAAGTTGGTTGAAAAATCACATTTGTGTCCTCGGGTGAATTTCTAGGTCCCATGCAAGAAATGAGAATAAAATTAAAACATCTGGGCATCGTGGCTTGGCGAGAACATTGAAAACTTGGTTTTAAAATTCTTGTAAATCAAAACACGTCTGAAAATCATGAAACTTGGCATGGATGTCATGTCATGGTACTACCATGTTGT
The DNA here is from genome assembly GCA_021605205.1 of Aegilops longissima. NCBI lineage: Eukaryota > Viridiplantae > Streptophyta > Magnoliopsida > Poales > Poaceae > Aegilops > Aegilops longissima. The sequence continues at coordinate 22,172 of JAHIAM010005872.1, forward strand.
GGTAAAAAAGGCGAATAGGAACAGATTTTGGTATAAGCTTCTTGCAAACCGAAGCTTCTCTCAAGAAGGCTCGTGGTTCTAAGAGGGCGTGTCACCTTTGAGTCGAAGCGATATCGTTGTCCCCTTGAGTTTATTTACAAAGGCAACATAGAACTACATGAGTGCCTGTTAAATTTTGGAATTATTCCGACCGTTTGGCCTTATTTACACATTAATTGAGTTTTGGTCATTTAATGTGCATAATTCAAATTTGAACTACAAGCACGTGCTCCGTGCACCAAAGTTGGTTGAAAAATCACATTTGTGTCCTCGGGTGAATTTCTACTCCCATGCAAAAATGAGAATAAGATTCAAACATCTGGGCATCATGGCTCGATTCGAGAACATTGAGAAACTTGGTTTTAAAATCATGAAACTTGGCATGGTGTCATGTCATGGTAGTACCATGCCGTGGTAAAAAATTGGCGAATAGGAACAAATTTTGGTATAAGCTTCTTGCAAATCAGACTTCTCTCAAGAAGGCTCGTGGTTCTCGGAGGAGCGTGTCACCTTTGTGTGCATAATTCAAATTTGAAATACAAGCACATGTTCGAGTGCACCAAAGTTGGTTGAAAAATCACATGTGTGTCCTCGGGTAAATTTCTAGGTTCCATGCAAGAAATGGAATGAAATTCAAAATTCTGGGCGTCGTGGCTGGGTTGGAAACATTGAGAAACTTAGTTTTTAATTCTGTAAATCAAAACACGCATGAAAATAATGAAACTTGGCTTGGTGCCATGACATGGCACCAACATGTTAATAGTAAATTTGCAGTCCGATTTGCGGCGCACACATTAACAATCAACAAAGTCATTTTGGAACAAGTGCTGTCACGTTACAATCGAAACACAAGTATTATTGAAACCGTGGGCGTTCTACTTACTAGTACCATTTACGTGCATACAGCGTCCCATTTTTATTAGCTAGGAGGCGCCGTGCAGGGTAGCTATTTGAGTATGAGGCGTGCAATCAGACCCCTGTGTGTGCTTATCGGGAGGAGAGCCCTTTGACCTCCATCTGCCGTCCACCTCTCTCCCAAGGTCTCCATTAATGGTGCGAGCCTCATTTAATGGCGTGGCTATGTCTCACTCGACTGAGATTTAAGAGAAAAAGAAAATCTGAAAGCACGGATCTTGATGTAAGATCCAGCGGACCTATATAGCATCTCTGCGACTTATAGCAAGGCGATGAATATATAAGGGCGATTTTATTTTTTTTTGATCAAAGAAGGGCTTGCCCTTCGATTTTCATTCTTGAAAACCACCACAATTCACAAGAAGTTCACCACAACTCCAGCCTAACACGAAGGACTAAAAGCTACGTGCAGTTGAAATCGCAACATCCCAAGAGGCCAACAAAGGCCAAACATCCGCTAGAACCCAACATTTCACAACGACGACACAATCCACATCCTAAACCGATTATTACATCAAAAGAAACCAGGAAACTAAAGGAAGCCCAGCAACTAGAAGAACAACAACGCCGAGTGCATACAGCAAGAGTTTTCTTCATTCCAGCCTCGCAACATTGATCTTCCAGAGAAAGATAAGGGCGATTAATTGTCTTACATAATTAGAAATATAATTAAAAAAGCCACATGCGGCTCGACCCGAAATACACAAGGGCAAAGAAGAAGGAAGACAAGGATCGGCTCGCTGATCTCTACTTTCTTGATGCGTTCTTTGCGAGGCTGCGGGAACTAGTCTCCATGGTGGCGTGATGAGCTCTTTGTGTCCTCAAGGCGTTGCTTGAGAACATCCACGGATTCCTCCACCAGCCTTTGGCGCTTGTTGCGGAGCATGTCATTCTTGTCCATAAGTTTCTTGGCGATGGCGCGGTCCTCTTCAACAAGGCCTTTGGTCTCCTCTGCTGATACGCACCGGACGATCTTCTCCCTCGGCGGTCGCGCTCGGCCGAAGCCTCTCATTGCCCTCCCTTAGTTGCGGATGATGCGGTAGCCTGTTCAAGCGAGGCTTTCACGTCGTCCTGCAACCTCGCCAAGCCGGAGATCTGATCCATCGGCTATGGGCGATCGCGCATGCGCTATGCGATCATCGCCTACCGAGAAATTTTCCCGAGCCTCATGGCTGTGGGACATCTCTGCTGCATTAAGTGGCGGCGGGACATCTCTGCTGCTTCAGCGGTGGCGGCCGGACCAATCTGCTGCATCGGCGGCGCGGCGGGACCTCCGTGCTGCTTCAGTGGTGGCCCGGGACCTCTGTGCTGCTACTTCCGTGCGGCGGCGGGACATGTCGGCTGCTCTCGCATCGGCGGGACATCTCTCGTGCTTCGCTTCCATGCTCGCCTCTCCACAGTGGCAATCTCGACCAGAACTCATGCTGGCCATGGCAGACACAAGGGAAGGATGCTGAATGACTTGTTTGTTATTGTGGATGAGGAGTTGAGGAGGAATGTGCAGTCATCTTGGCACACTAGTATTTATAACCTAGTACTAATACGCTCCTGAGTGGGAAACCGTTTAGGTTGTGATCGGTGTGAACAGGTTTGGAATTCAATATACGCTCCTAAGTGGGAAACCGTTTAGGTTGTGATCAGTGTGAAAAGGTTTGCAATTCAATATAGCGTGGAGTAATTTGGAATGTGACGAGGCATAAGCTCAAAATTTATTAGCGGTTCTAGTTTGAAGTGCGGCACTATTCCCGGATGGAGTACTTCTTTTCTACTCCTCCTTTCGGTTTTATAAGGCTTATCTCAAAATTTTAGTTTTCCATTTTATAAGGCTCAATTTGGTTGTTCTCCAACACATGTTCAGATTCTAAGGTGCATTAAATCATTGCATACAAGTATTAAGAGAAAATTGATCAATGCATGTACTTTATGCATGCATTGCAATTAATGCATTGATAAACATAATTTTTTGAGAAAAACAAGAGTATTAATTAGGTGATTTTTCAAACTACAAAAAATATTCCACCACTCACCATAAACCGGAAAGGAGGGAGTACTGCTGTGTACGTGCAATAACTGGCACCGTCGTATAGATATCTTATGGTTAATGGGGCGTTCAACAAGAATAGCCGCGTGGCGAGCTCTAGGCTAGTCTTTTCAGACGCATTAAACCTATCTCTCGGGACTTCTCGCACGCACCATTGTGCCACCCACAAAAACTTGTACTCTGAGTTTAGTAGTACGTTATACAGGAAGAGAAGAGGTGCACTGCCTTTTCGTCCTCTCACACACGTCTATTTTTTCTCGAAAAGGAGGATGATGACCCCGGCCTCTGCATCTGGGAGTCACCTGCGCATCTGTAGCTACCAATTGTAGTGTTCTCAACCATCCGATTGGCTCTATCATGGATGTACCTATATACTAAAACATCTCTAGATACATCTATATTTTGACAAATGGAAGGCATGTATTGTGGAGCGGAGGAGTGCTTGTCATCAAAATGGATAAAAGGGCGTATCTAGAACTAAAATCGTCTACATACATCTCCTTTTATCCATTTTGATGACAAGTAGTACTTCTTACCCAAAGGAACTTTATATTCAAGAGACACAAAATATCCGTTCATTTGTTGGAAATTCTGATCGATGTCGAAGTAATTGCTGCCATACCAAAACCCACCATTTCTTTAGCTAAAGTAGACCAAGGTAATCCCTATATTAGCATATTACTAAGATAAGCAGAAGGCCTTTGTCGAAACATTTAGGGCGTGAGCTTGTCAATCTGAATGTGGAGGGACACAAGCTTAGCCCGGCCCGGCTGACTTGGCGGAGCTGTCAAGAAGGTCAGCTCACTGCGTCGGCGCGTTCTGGGATCCTTGCTGCTTGTCACCTGCATTTCCATCTTGACGGCATCGGTCGTGCCTTTGGGCTCCCCCAATGGGCCGTTCGCCCACATCTTGGCCAAGTAGTGCGGCAGTGGGGACGCCCCTGCTCTGATGCAGACGACCGACACGGCGATAGGCGCGCCGATGTCGAGCATGCCGCCGACCAAGAAAAACGCGTGGCGGTCCTCCTCCGCGAACAACAAGAGTCGTGCCTCCGACAGTGGCACTTGCAGCTGGACCACCTTGCCGTCTTGGATCACATGTGCGGGCATGGGATCGCGGTGCTGATGTGGTGGTAGCGCCGTGGCGGGCAGCCGTAGCCGCATGCGCGCACGGGGGCATTTGCGAGTGCGGCGGACACATGCTCACGGTGATCGGCGAGCTTGTGGTAAGTGGCGTGGAGACCACAACCCGTGTGAGCACTCCACCCTCACCGGCGAAAGGGCGGAGTCCACCGCCGTGTTCCGCGTCGAAGCCACCGCCCGCGCTCACACTTACAGCACTGCCGCTGGTTCCCAGGCGCTCTGCGGCGGCGATCCGCGCAGGCAGTGCCCTCCCTTGCTTGCTGAAATCAATCAACATCACATCAATCAAGAAACCTGCACCTTGCTCAATCAGCCGAGCAGACGAGGTGTATTGAACCTCATACCTTTGGAGGTGTCAAGGCGGAGGCACAAGGGCGGTGGAGCACGGTGAGGTCCATCGAGACCTTAGAGAGCTCCATCGTCGAGGTCTGTTCCTCTTGGTCGCATGATCTCGCCCTCCTCGTGCACAACCATCTCTCGACTTGGGCGAGGGTATTACAAAGCTTTGTCACATATTTTATACTCCTCCATTCCTAAATGTACTCCCTCCGTTGAATTACTTGTCTCGAAATGGATGTATCTAGAACTAAAATCGTCTAGATGCATCCATTTACATAACAAATAAGGCTGGCCATAGTGGGAGTAACATAAGTAGTATCATGCACTTGGGACTGCATAAACATGCTTATGTGGCAGGCAATTAAAGAAGAGAGAGATGGTTATAGTAACATAGGTGAATACCGTAACAAAATAAATATGGTGCTACTATGTGTCATGCATGGCAATAAATGGGACCATCTATGATACTACTAATCTATGATACTATGCACTATAGAGGTACTCCGTCAGTCCCATAATGTAAGGCGTTTTTGACACTACACTAGTAGCATTATGCATGTTACTAGTCTAAATTACTCCCACTATGACCAGCCTAATTACGAGCGGAGGAGTAAGTCTTTATAGAGATTTCACTAGGTGTACTACATAAGGAGCAAAATGAATGAATACACACTTAAAATGCATCTATATACATCCATATGTAATTCATAATGGAATCCCTACAAAGACTTATAATTTAGGAACGGAGGGAGTACTACTTCAAGGTGCATTAAATCAACACATGCAAGTACTATCAAAAGAAGAGTCACGGCATGCATGCATGCGTTGTAATTAATGCATCGGTAAATGCAAATTATTGAAATATATCGAGTGCAATGCTTTGATGTGTCGCGTCAACTCGTACATCAACGAGAAGTTTGATTATCCTCTCCCTCGTGGACTTAACTGCACCTGCCTTTGGCTCTATGACAGGTTGGCCACACACCTGTCGGGCCCACCTGTCATACACGCAAAGACAGGAGCGTCCCTCCCTCGCCCATGAGCATGGTGGCTGGCAAGAATAGGAGAAGCTTTCGCTACACGCTCTCCCTCCCATGCCTTGGTGGACATGCAGCAGTTCAATCGGTGTCGAGATGGCGAAGCGTCTTGTAGTACTCCTCGAGTGCGATAGTACACCATCATTGTTCGACTTCGAAGGCGAAGAGCAAAAGCGCAGCCGGACGCTCGTGTGGCAGTTTCATGTGTAGAGTAGTCTAGATGGCGTGTACCGTGCTGTAAGCTTAAAATCGTTGGGGTCGGCTCCATGCTATGTGGCTGTCTCGAGTTTTTTTAATTAAAATAGTCTTGGCCCTACTGTCACCACAGTGATTGTAGTTTGCGCTCATCTGGTCAAGACAGGAATATATATTTTAATTTGTTTTTTTGAAAAGGGGACTCCCGGCCTCGCATCGAGCGATGCATACGGCCACATATATTTTAATTTGTGGTGGGTAAATGTTAGAGGTTGCAGCAAATATATTGTACACTGGGTCTTTCAGCCAAGTTTAGAGGCAAGCATGTGGGGCGGTGCTATGATGTGTCGCGTCAACTCGTAGAGCGAGGAGAAGCTTGATTTTATTACGCCTTCTCCCTCGCTCATCTTGGCGCTGTTGCTATAAGCGAGGACGAGCTTAAGCTTAGTAGTACTTCTACAACAAGCTATCCGTCCGCTTCGCGGTGGTTGGACATCAGCGATGGATTCGACCTTTGTAAAGCGATAGTAGTAACATTATTGTTCGTCTTCTCGAAGAAGCGAAGAGCCAGCGCAAACCGAGCGTTGCGATTGCGAAGCGAGGCTTATAGCGAGCTCTTGCATGAGACAAAATTGCTATGTGAGCCCACTATTGTACTAAATGCGTACAACTACTTGCTAGTATAGCCACGTAAACGAGAAAGGAGTATTTGCCCTTCTAGAGATTTCAACAAGTGACTAGAATACACGAGGCGGAGTACATATGGAGCAAAATGAGTGAATCTGCACCGTAAATAAATCGTTACTAGTTCTATCATTTTCCTCTCCGAGGTGCACAATATTGAGTATCTTGACTAGTCTCTTTTTGACCGCATTTACGTTGTTTTTTTGACACGGTCAGGCATAGCGCTCATGTACAGCGCATACACTCACCCCTATGAGCGCACACGCATGCGTCACTATCATCTTGAAATTCTGAATTCACCATAGGCACCTCGTCGTCGGCAGGTCCATAGGTGCTTGAATGCCAAGGAGGAAGAGGGCAGCGGTTCCGAGGCGTTGAGCAGTTAATGATGCATCCTCAATTACATGCGAGAGAGAATTAATTGGAGAAGCGAGACTAGAGCCCGACATGATGTGATACAACGAGTTTGGACTCTCATATAATAAAGGTGCCCACCACTCCAATCCATCTACTTCCAAGTCTCTGCGCAACCTGCTCACTCCAATCCAAGACCAAGTGACGAAGCCACAAGCACCTATGGAGGCGATGGGGCGGCGGCGATCGGCTGTGCCAAATCATCAAAGCGCCGGCATGCGGCCCGCCTCTGTGATATTTCTAGGCAGTCTTGGCAACCGCGGGCATCGTAGCCCTCGCCGCGCTGAGCCGCCTCTCGCATGGGCGACATGATGGTCAAGTCCATCCGCAAGTTCAACACCGTCAAGAAGCGCGTGGGCGACCTTGCCGTCTGCTCCAGCCAGCGCGCCCGGGCTCCTCATTGCCTGCCACCCTCATCGGCCTACATGGTGGCGAACTCTTTCAAGCCCTTGTGGCCTGCGGTGCGGTCATGACGAAGAATGTGCACCTCGAGGCCGTGCTCGCCGGCAGCCTCTCGCCATGCAAGAAACCGTCGACCTGCACATCCGTCTCTGAGAAATTGTCTACATAGGCCACTAGAGCATGCTAGGACAGAAAAGGCGTTGGCCTTCTTCCGGTGGCTGGAATCTTTGGACGCCATTTTTTAGAAGCACGTCGACCTGGCCACAAAAGTCGCTGCTACTTAGGCGCCGTACGGTGGGCCGGCGCCCTATGTCGAGGAGGTGGACGTCGTCGATGGATGCATCTCTTCTTCTTGCCTCCTGTAACCAGCACTGCATCGCCTCGTGGCCTTAATGTTTTATTAGTATAGTACTCCCTCCGTTCCCAAATATAAGTCTTTCTAAAGATTCCAGCAAGTGACTACTACATATAAAGCAAAATGAGTGAATCTACACTCTAAACTATGTCCTCATACATCTGTATGTTGTATTCCTTTTGAACTAGTATCTAAAAAGGCTTATATTTATGAACGGAGGGAGTATATGGCATTTTATTCGATCGTAAGCGTTTTCCTTTGTGAGGTGGGGCGCGATTGAGCAAACTCACCCCACCCACGGGTGTCGGCCGAGTTTAGAATTAGAAAGAGAAAGCGAGGGAGGAGAGCTAGCTGTAGAATGAATGTTGTTGTTAGATGGGACTCGTGTTTATAGAATAGAATCTTGAGCACTCGTGCCTCTTTTTTGAGGAAAAATTAGTCGTATGTCTAGTACCACTAGTTGGAGTGCGTGCAACCTATAGCTTTCATCACGTTAGGTCTCCTTTTGAACCCATGACTCGCTTCACAATACATATTTTTCCGCATTTATCCTCCTATATGTACTCCTAGGCTATTTCCGTGCTACCATTCACGAAATGTGGGACATAGAGCATCTGGATCATAGTGCATGCGACTCGGAGCATATCTGGGGTACTTTACATTTCAGACCTCACAATTACATACAAACCCCATGAAGAATAAATAATCAATGAATTACTACATGAAACGGATTATTTTACGTGAAACGAACACGTTCGTTAAATTTTGGACATAACACGTTTATAAAAAATGGCCGGACCTAAACCAGTCTAAGGGCCTCTTTGATTTTCGAATAAAGGGCCTCTTTAATTAAATGAGATCTGAAAACACAGGAATGGGGAAAGTATGATGGCGATGAACCGAGGCGAGGAGAACTCTAGCTCTGTCGGATTTGGGTTCAGCAGAACCTTGAGTTCGAACAACAGGGTGCGCTCGAAGATCCAACCCTCCACCGTCTCGTACCTCGCCGAATCATGAGGACCTAAACTACTAAATAGAACAGCACAAGAGACACGAGATTTATACTAGTTAAGACCACCGTTGTGGTGTAATACCCTACTCTAGTTTGTGGTGTGGTGGATTGCCTCTTGGGCTGATGAGAGCAGTCTGAGGAAGAACAGCCTCGCGAGGACTGTTTCGTGGTGGGTGTGATGAACTGCTAGGTGGTGTTCGGTTGCTCTAGCTCTTGGTTCCTTGGTGAGATTCGATCTCATACCGGGGGCGATCCCTCTACCATGGAATAGCTACTCCTATTTATAGGCAAAGGCCACAGGCCTCTTCCCAAATATTGGTGGGAAGGTGCCAACAATTGGCCATTTGAAGGGAACAGCGGGTACACTTATCACGACTAAAGTTGGTCCTCGCTTGCCAAAGGCTTTGGTGATAGCGCTTTGTTTGGGCTCGATGACTCCCTTCCAGCCGTTGGGGCTGGTCTTGGTCTTGTTGCACTAAAGCGGATGCCTTTGCTTGATGCTCTACTTTGCACTTGCTCCCTTTGCAGCAAAGGGGAAAGGAGGGCCTTCTGTGGCTGGCGCCCATGGCGCCCTTGGTGCGTCATGGCTTGCGTCATGGGCACCTCGCGAGTACCCTGCCTTGAACTCTCCGCCTCCTCATGAGCCAGCTGGCGAGGCCATGCACGAGAAGCTCCTTGTCGTCCGCCCACGAGCTTAGCCCCTCGTGAGGTCTTGATCTTAATGTAGATGAAGATGGGCCGTCTGGACCTCCTTTGAGCCACTCCATGAGGCTGCGAGGCGAGCAAGTCAGGGACCCCGTTCCGAGCGCCGGCAGTAGCCCAGGCCTGGCCTTCGAACTTGGCCGTGCGAGAGGCGAAAGGGCAAGTCTGAGCGTCGCGAGCCCCTAACAGCTGTGGCCTTAGGCGCAGCGTGGCGGTTGGCTGGGGCGCGTGCGCCCTCTGCAACGCGTGGGTTGATATGAGCGGCATCTTCCTTGCCTCCTTTACTTTCGCCGATTCTGCTCTCGATCCCCTTTCCTGCGCCTCTCCTCTTTGCTTCCAAGATCTTGAGATCCGCCGCTGCGTGCCCTAGACAGTCATGGCTCCTCGCCAAACCCGGCGGAACTGGTACTCTCTGCCTTGGACCCGCCAAATGTGTCGTGGTGAGCCTACGCACAGTGCGCCCGGTTGGCGGAAGCGCAAAGCGTCGATGAAACAGCGGTGTTCAGGCGGCTCCCCGCCCACGAGGTCGGGGAGTACCCTCTACCCTTTCTTCGTGAGCGCCATCATTGCAGGTCTGGTGCCTCCCTTTTCTGAGTTCTTCTTCTCCGTCCTCCGTCACTACAATATTCAAGCTCTGCACCTCCATCCCAACTCCGTCCTTCTTCTGGCAATCTTCGCCTACTATTGTGAGGCCCATGTTGGGGTGAAGCCCTCGGGGCCTTGCTGCGCCACTACTTCTTCCTCCGAACCTCCCGTGGTTCCGCCTCCGCGTGCGCGAGCTTCGTTGCACTCTGGCCGGAGCCATCGCCATTCAAACCTTGGGAGCGGATTGAGGCTTGAGGAGCAAGTGGGTCTTGGTGGATCTGGGCGCATCCACCCTCGGTGACCCTGCCCACAGACCCTTGAGAGAGTTCCGGCGGCCTGGTCCCGGCGGAGCTTGGGATCCCAGCCTGGCTAGTCTTGGAGAAGATGGATGCAGATCTGAAGCCCGCCCGATCTGGTGGCAAGCTGACGGTGTGTCGCTCTTGAGGAGTTCTGGGCACCAGCTGGCTCCGCTTCCCGATGCTCGCTTCCGATGTGGAGGCCTCACTCGAGCCCGTGGTCCTGGCAGCGAGGATCTGGTGGCAGTCCTCTAGTCCTTGGTTGGGGGCGGCGTGGCGAGACTAAAAGCGCCCAGCCTTGTTCCTTCCACAGATTGGGAGCAGGTAGTGGGGCCCATGCCCATCTTCAATGGGGGCGGGCCCATGCCCGTGGAGGCTCGGAGGACCTGGTGGGCGTGTCCTCTTCCGACTCAGCGAAGAGGTGGAGAAAGAGAGCCGAGAGGAGAGGGGTTGATTGAGGCGAGTCAAGGCTCCTCCCTGCAGCCGAGCCCAGCGTTCTCCGCCTCCCAGAGTGGCGGCGATGAGGATGAGGATGGCGGCGAAGCCTGCCCCGATCGAAGAAGGACGGACTGGGCTGGTCCCAGCAGTCCGCCCCAACCCAGGCGATCGCGAGCCGCGCCTCCTGCTCCTGGTCCCCTTGAAGCTGATCCTGCAGCGGCTCTCGGGCTTCAAGTATGGCGGAGGCTGCTCGAGTCCACCAGCGACGACTGTAAGTGCACCTTCCGTCTTGATTATTGCTCTGTCGATGAGATCGGCGTCCATGTTCTTGGCCAGGTGGCGCCAGCAGCAAGCTGAAGGGGCTCTGAGGCCCCATCCGTGGCGGTGCCTCTGCCGAAAAAGATGATCGGCGCCGGGCCTCTCTGCCCGGGCGTCCTCTGGCTTTATTTGAGCCAGCTGAAGCGACTCAGCCCCCTTGGCCCGAGCGACTCCGGTGCCCTTGCTTGGCGCTGCCTCCTTTGTTGCCGTGGCGCCGTTAGTTCCGCCTCAGGGCGCAGTGGTCACACAGCCGTCTTCTCCTCCTACTCCACCGACCGCTGCTCCTCGGAATGCTGTTCTAGATTGCGCCGTTGCCAGACTGGACCGCCTGCGGCAGGATCTTCTAGGCGCCTACCCCCGTCTGATGGCTGGGCGCCTGGAGCTGGCTTCTGGCTGGATTCGCTCCGATGCTTTGATTGGTGGCGCTGGTCGAGCCTCGGCGGCTGCGGCGAGGAGAAGCAAGTTGTTCATGAGGTGAAGATTGCCTTGACGCTGCCACAGGGGAGGCAGCCGACATCAAGGTGTTGTGAGGCATTTGGAGGCGGTGAAGGGCCTCTGAGAACCAGCTGGCGAGGAGGCCCACCTCCGCCGAGGAAGCAGGAGGAAGCGTGAAGGCTCATGGCGGCCGTCAAGGACGGGAAGCCAAGCTGAAGAAGCGCCCGCGACCGCCTAAGTATTTGGAGGCGAGGCTGGAGGCGAGGAAGGTCGAGCTGTCACGACAAAGCGCGGGTTCTTGCGGAAGATCGCGTGGCCTTCATGGATATGGAGGTGAAGGCTCGCGCCTGCTAAGGGAGCTTTATGATAGCGGCGTGGAGAGCCCTTGGCGGTGAGAGGGCAGCCTGCCAAGCTGCTTCCCTTCTGGTTCACGCTCTTGAAGATGTCTCCTTGGTCTTGGCCCCACGGTGAGGCCGGCGCGTGTCTTGTCTTCTGCGGCTTTGGCGGATCCTCACCACATCTATCTTCACGATCCAGCGTCGACATGGACCTTCTGCTGGAGCCAGAAAGCGGCGAGCATGCAGCTGCCCGCTGCGAGCTGTGAAGTCATGTGGAGGCTCTGTTGGGAAGTTCGGGCCTTGACACCAAGGCAAGCGGCGCTGCCAGCCTGCTACTTCACAGGCGAGCCCTCCAGCTGCTCCACCGCCGACAAGTGACCGTTGTGGCTCTGTCTTCCTTTTAATTCCTGCACATGTATCATGCCTCGGGAGGCATTTAAACTTACATTTGGTATTGCGATAACAGTGTGGACTGTAATATTTTCTTTTGAATTCCTTGAAATTTGTGCTTCCTACTTGCTTATGTTCTCGCATGGCGAGCCGGCCCTTGCCTCCTCGATGCGCCGTTAGCCCGACGGAAACCAGGGCCGGGACCAAGGAAGCGAGGGCTACGTGACAAGTTAGGCTCTGAGTCGCGATGCTCGGGAGTCCCCTTAGCGCCGAACAACAAGTAGGGAGGTGAGGCGTCAGGCGGATCCACCGTTCTATGTCTGCGAGCCCGGCCCTGCGCATACCTCAACCGCCGTTAGCCTTCCGGAACTAAGGGGTGAGGGCTACGTGACCGATTAGGCTCTGAGTCGCGATGCTCAGAGTCCCCTTGGCGCTCAAGCGACATTCATACCTTGGATCTGCTCGGGGAGTGGCGTGCGGCGAACCAGGCCGAGGGGGCTGGCTGGGTGGCGTGCGTCTGGCGTGACCAGGCGCAGCCCGTGCCCAGCCCCTCGCGGCGCTCGAGGGGCGTTGCGGCGAGGCGGACAGGCTCTGGGCTCCACGAGGTTGATGCGACCCGGGGCCACCTCGGTTGTTTATCACCACCGCGGAACATAAGCGCTTCCGCATGCGTCTGGGCATAGCAGCTCCTCGGCGGTGTCGTCAGCCGGTAGCGAACATGGTGCTTCCACTGGAGCGTGGAGGGGCTCCCCTCGGGAGGAGCCTTGCGTATACAGCCCCACCGACGACGCGTGGCTATGCAGCGAGGGGCTGGGCCGAGGTGTGTCACAGGCACCCGTGAGCAGTAGCGGGACTCACAGGGCCCTACCTCAAAGCGGGTTCTGGCGGCTCTGGGCCTTATCTTGAGTGTGTTCCTGCAAATTTGGCCAAATGCGGTGCTCTCGTCTTGGTCCGGCTCTCGGGCTGGTCTCAGCCGTCGGTGGCAAGCAGTCGCGATGCCATGGACAAGACCAGAGGTGAGGGCGGAGGCGGTAGGAGCCCTAAGTCGCGATGCTCAGGCACCCCCCTTTTTTTGACTGTACACAGTGGGGCAAGGCCCCCTGCAATTTTATATTAAATTAAAACAAGGTCCAACGATCTGAGAGGCTTGAGGTAAGCCAAAAAAGAAGAAAAAAACAAAAGATAAATTACAGAACAAGGTTATCAAGCCAAGTACAGAAGGCTCTGGCATAACTCTTCTTCACTCTATATCTCAGAAGATTAAGCTCATCAAGGAAAATGATTTTCCACCTCTGAATGGAAGGCTGAATGGCTTGAAAGATTAGATTATTTCTTGAAATCCATATGGCCCAAGAGGCTAGGATGATGATCTCCATGAATAATGGAACATGAAGTTTGAACCGGAGATCCTCAAACGCTTCAAGCACAGACACATTAAGTTGCCTGGAAGGACAAATAATATCCCACCTGAGCTGCAAAAGGCAGGACGAGAAGAGATGATGTAAGGTTTCCTCCACGAGGACAACTATTGAGAGCACAGTTGTAGCTTGCCAACTGGAAAGTTTTCCCGCGAAGAAGATTCCTAGTATTGAGCCTGTCATGAAGTAATCTCCAAAAAAACTATAACACCCGGATGATTAAGCAACAGTAATCACCTCGGTTACTGTGACTAAACTCACGTTGATTCGAACCCGGTCTAAATCAAATTCAAAACAAAAGCAAGCGATAAAAGTTTTCAAAAACTAACACTAAAATGTTAGGGGTTGTCAAAATAACAAAGCTAATTATGGTGGGGTGCACACATTTTTGTAAAGTGTTTTGGTATTTTAAATAAACTAAAAGCAGAGAGAAGAAGAAATAAGAAAAATAAAAATTAAAACAAAAGAGTGGAAACCCAACAGGCCAAGCCAGGCCAAGCCCCCCCACTTTAACTTGATCGGCCAGACCTCCTGGCCCGCCCAACCCCCATATCCACCTCCTCCTCATTTGAAACCCTAGCCCCCCCACCCCCCCAGCGCCCTCACTTTCCCCAGTCCCTTTCTTCCTCCCCCTTGATCTAGATCGGGGCCGTGTCATCGCGCCCCAGCCCCGTGACCCCCGCCCTTGACCCCGCCGCCTCTCCCCTCGCCCCTCGCCCGCCGGATCCCCCCCGTCGCCCCACGCCGGGCTCCCCTTCGCCAGAGGTCGTCCCGACCCGAGGAGGATGGCTGAGTGGGATTATTGCTATGTGATGTTACTTGGAGGACTTGATTGTCCCCTCCTACTGTTGCAAGGCAGGTGTCGAGCGTAGTCTTCGTTAAGACTAGCTATCCCCTCTTATTACGGCTTTCTGATTCAGTCCTTGATATGGCCCTTTACACATATACCCATGCATATGTAGTGTAGCTCCTTGCTTGCAGTACTTTGGATGAGTACTCACGGTTGCCTTGTTCCCCTTTTCCCCTACCTCTACTCGATTGCTGCAGCAGACTATGGAGCCCAGGGCAGGGCATACCGTTGATGGCGACTACTACTGGAGGTGCCTACTACTACGTGCAGCCCATGAGATGGCGACCGGGAGTAGCTAGGAGGATCCCAGGCGGGAGGCTTGCTCCTCTTCGATCTGTATCCCGTTTGTGCTAGCCTTCTTAAGGCAAACTTGATTAACTTATGTACGTACTCGAGATATTGTTGCTTCCGTGACTTCGTCTATGATCGAGCACTTGTATTCGAGCCCTCGAGGCCCTGGCTTGTACTATGATGCTTGTATGACTTATTTTATTTGTAGAGTTACATTGTGATATCTTCCGTGAGTCCACTGATCTTGATCGTACACATTTGGGTGCATGATTAGTGTCACGATTAAATCGAGGCGTCCTGAGATTAATATCGAGCCATTTGCTGTAGAATCCCCTTCCACACTCCTTGGCGAAGTCGAGTCTAGACATTGCAAAAACTTTTACTAACTTGGCTGTGTGCCTTACGGGCCACGTCGCCATCGGGTGGTACTAGGATCTTTTACTCCTCGACCTTTACTCGGGACTCGAACTCTCTTCTACTCGGGTTAAGCGATTTTACTAAGCGACACTAGGATCCGTGACCACATTCACCCCAAAGTTGGATATAACCATAGTTGTTCTTGGAATTGTATTTGACCAATTTCCACCTTGTCATTTGACTCCTTTGAAGCGTCTTTGTTTCGGATGGAACCCACGAGGCGAGGTCGTGCGCCACCGGCGGCCATTGGTGCCTCGGGATCACTGCGGTGCTAGCAGAGATGATGACCTATCACGGGATATCGGCGGCACCACAGGTACACCGTCTATGAAAGTACCGGGACTATAACCAGGAAGCGATGCAGCGCCATCGTCCACCTCTACTCTCGGGAGTCTGAGTCCACTCTTGTCTGCACACCGCACATGGTGTTGGAGTGACTATCGATATGGCGAGTCTCGATGCTGCTTATGCTGCTCGACACGTCTTCGTGCGAGTATCGAAGTTGGACACCTCCCCTTGGGCACATTGCTATCGCGTCGATGTTGGTGAGGAGGGTTACTACTGCTGCCTACTCCACTTTGTCACGAAGAGCCCTTCTACCGCCGAACTTTGTTACGCATCGCTGATGGGCTGGATCGAGCTAACGAGCTCTTAGCCACGAGTTGTACATCACCCGTCGGCACCTTTACCGTGCTCGGCGATGCACCCTTTGTCCGATCCGGAGAGCTGCGCGTTCTGCGATCTACCCAGCCAGGACCGTGATGCCCCGGGGTGTCGGTTGGCCATACGTGGGGCTACTCTCCGCGCTTGACCCTCTTACGCCACACGGATGTCGGATTCAGCACCAGATTATCCGCGGGCCCCAGTCAGCGGCGTGGAGGACTACCCGCTGCCGCACTACCAGCTTTTCGGGCTCAGCTACCTCCAGCGATGCAGCGTGGGACTGATGTGAACTTGTGCTTGTTAGTGTTAGATGCATTCGCCCGAGCCTGCGTGCCGCCTATGATGTAGTAGTCTATGTCTTGGACTCTATGTATCGAACTCTATGCATGATTCCTTTTGTAAGATATGCCAACTACTATGTAGTTTCTATCGTGTTGTTTTTAGTTATGCATGTTTCATCATGAATGATTCTTATCCTTTGCATAACTTCTCAAATCTTGAACTACCCTGTTATATAATAGCGAGGATGGTTAGAACCAGCTAGTGCGTGATCGTGGTGGCAACTTCCCACCACCTTTGAGTACATGGCTGGTATGATCCAACAGCTTGAGATGAATGCGAGTTCATGGAAAACATGATGGCTCAGTTTCCTCGCCCCAATATGAACCGGCACCCAAGCGGAACAACTCTGCGAGTTTCATGCGCTGAACCCCGCGTGTCTTGCAGCTCAACCCAACCTTTGGATCTTGATGGTGGCTCCGTGACATCACCTATGAGATGGAGTCTGCTGATGTAGCCCACATCGGCTATGTCACTTTGCTTCCTTCTTCTGAAGGGACCCGCAGCTCAATGGTGGGACAGCCACGGCGTACTCTGCCGGTTGGAACACTCATCACTGGCGGACTTCAAGCTGCCTTCGTGCCGCTTCATCCCACAAGGGTCATGGACGGAATAAGTGAATTCATAACCTCACCCAAGGCAACAAGACTGTTGAAGCTTATCGGCGAGAGTTCTTGGACTTGTCTCGCTATCTTGAAGAGGACATTACAAGCGATGCCTTGAGACAAGAGAAGTTCGTGGCGACCTTCAAGGCGACATCAAGCTCGCACTTCTAGTGCGACTTTGCTGATTTCGCCACCTTGGTGAACAAGGCTATCAATGTCGAAACTGGTGCAGTAGGAATACGAGCTCTAACGAGCATAATCGTGACACGGGCTCATCTTGGGCCCGTCCGCATGAAGCGCAAGATATGGATTCCCAACAGCATGTACCGCCAAATGCCCCTGCTCCAAAGCAGAACTATGCTGCACCTAAATGCGCCTACAACTAAGCAGCCAAAGCTTCCAGCTCCACCACCCCAAGCTCCGTCCCCACCCCAATAATGGGTTGTGCTTGGTCACGGACAACCAGGGCACCGTGCTAGAGAATGCAACGAGAACCAGAATCGGTGGCCCTTCCGCGGTGGCGGTGGAAACACCCAGCCCGCAACAACTGCCAAACCTTATGGTTGAGTTCAGGCCAACCATGTTGATCTGAAAGAAGCTCAAGACCAACACTCTTTGTGATGGGTACACTTCTCGTAAATTCAGTACCCGCATGTGTTTTATTTGATCTGAGGGCATCGCATTCATTCATGTCGAAGATTTTGCATTCATGCATGGCATTAAAGTGAAGACATAAATGCTTCACTATTAGTACACACCCTGGGCCAATGCGAACCTCCATGATTTGCAGCAGCGTCCCGTTGAAATCGAAGGACTAAAATTCCTTGTCTCTCCCATCGTCTTTGAAGTCTTGTAGCATTGACCTCATTACGAGGAATGAATTGGTTAAAAGCGCATCTGCCTCCATAGTTTGCGCCACGAAGACCGTCCATCTGCTACACCCTTGGATGAAATAGTCACTTACCAAGCTCATCGGTGCAAAATGCGAGGCAAGGCTCTATGCATTGAATGCATTGAACGCCGCACCACTCGAGGGCATTGAAAACATTCCTGTCATTTGCGATTTCCAAGACGTCTTTCCTGAAGAACTTCCAGGGATTCCCCCTGCTAGAGCTGTCGAATTCGTCATCGACTTGAAACAGGCACCACTCCTATAATGGCGACCCTACAAGATGCCGCCGCATGAACTCCTTGAGCTAAAGGAGAAATCGACAAATCTCTTCAAAGTGGTTTCATTCGCCCAAGTTGCTCTCCTTGGGGAGCACCTTCTCTCTTTGTCAAGAAGAAGGATGGGACAAACCGATTGGTCCAAGACTACCGCCCCATAAATCAAGCTACCATTGAGAATAAGTATCCTCTTCCTCGGATTAATGATCTTTATGATCAAGCTGGCTGGTTTATCGGTGTTCTCGAAACTTCGACTTGAGGTTGGGTTACCACCAGATCCGTGTTAGTGAGGAGGATATCCCCAAGACCGCATTTGTGACTCGTTATGGTTCATACAGTACACCGTCATGTCTTCGGCAACCAATGCTCCAGCCACCTTCTCTCGCTTTGATGAACTATATATTCATGGATTACCTCGACAAGTTAAATGCGTGGTTTATCTGGATGATATCTGATCTTTTCAAGAATGAAGAAGAACATCTTGAACATCTTAGTCTTGTCTTTGGAAAAGCTACGAGAGCATCAACTCTATGCCAAGTTCTCCAAGTGTGAATTACGGCTTCCCGAGTAACCTATCTTGGGCATGTCATTTCTAAGGATGGTATTGCCGTCAACCAGGAGCGAGTTCAGGCTATTCTCGATTGGACTCCTCCGAAGAGCGTTAAGCAAGTCAGAAGTTTTCTCGGTCTACTTGAGCTATTGTCGTCGATTAGTGAGAACTTCTCCAAGATTGCCAGGCCTCGACTAACTTTGTTCCATAAGGCGTCAAGTTCCAATGGACGAGATAAGTGTCGGGAAAGTTTCGAGCACTCAAAGACAAGTTGACTTCTGCCTTGTGCTAGCCCCTCCGATACTAAGAAGGACTTCGTCATTTCTGCGGCGCTTCTCGTCAAGGATTAGGCGGTGTCCTAATGCAAGAAGCGCAAAGTGGTTGCTTATGCCTCTCGACAGTTAAGCCCTCACAAAGAGAACTACCCAGTTCATGACCTCGAACTTGCTGCCGTCATTCATGCCTTTGAAGCGATGGCGACATTACCTTCTCGTGTCGTTCGAGATCTTCACCGACCACCAAAGTCTGAAGTATCTGTTTACTCAGCCAGACCTGAACCTCGTCGTGAGAGATGGATGGAGCATTGCAGACTTTGATTTGGGTATTCCTATCGCCGAGCAAGGCTAATGTAATGGATGATGCCTTGAGCATAAGTCTTCTGCAACCACCTTGAGTTCACAAAGTTCAGCCCCACTTGTTGAAGAATTGAAAGCTGAACCTCCATATTGTTCCTCTCGGGTGCACTCGCTCCCCCTCCTCCGGAGTTCCATAAGATGAATCTCGTGTTTTCCCCAGGGTTCCCTCTATACCCTGGCTGTTGAACTCCGATCTCGTGGGCACCATAAAGACAATGCAGGATTTGACTCGAAGTCTACAAGGTTAAGCAAGACCTCAAAAGAAATCCCTCATTCTTCACTATTCTTGATGATGGCGCCTTGTACTTCAAAGGCCGCCTAGTGGTGCCGTGTAAGAAGGAAAACCTGAATATGACTCGAGAAGGTTATGAAAAAAGCTCATGATATGCCTCTATGTATCCATCTGGCGGTACAAAGATGTATCAAGACATTAAATCGGAGATTGCAGTGGTCTAATATGAAGCAAGACATTGCTCGCTATGTTCTTTGAGTGTGGCGTTTGCCGTCGTATCAAAGAAGAACATCAAAGGCCTCTGGAACTCTGCAGCCTATCTCTATTCCTGAATGGAAATGGGACCATGTTGAGATGGACTTCGTCCTTTGGATTTCCCAAATCACGAAAGGTAATGATGCTATTCTTGTGCGTCATTGACGGCTTTCTAAAGTTGCTCATTTTACGGCGGTCAAGAAGCGATCACTGCTAGTCAGCTTGCAACACTCTATATGTCGAGAATTGTTTCACTTCACGGTATTCCATTGGTTATCGATTCGGACCGTGGCAGCTTATTCACTTCAAGATTACGGGCAAGTTTTCAAGATGCTATGGGAACTCATTTATCCTTGATCTGCGTTTCATCCATGATCTCAAGGACAAGTTGAGCGTGTCAACCAAATTCTCAAAGACATGCTTGAGCTTGTGTCGTTTCCTTGACGAAATGGGAGAATCTCTCCGTATGCTGAGTTCTCTTATAATAATAGCTATCAAGCTAGTCGAAGATGGCCCCTTGAAGTGTTATATGGACGAAAGTGCGAACCCCTCGAGCTGAGAGAAGCGGGGCGTCCACTCTTGGTCCGGATATTATCCAACATGCCAAGGAACAAGTCCGCATTATTGCGAGAATCTCAAGACTGCTCGATCCGTCAAAAGTAATTATGACCGTCATCACAAAGACATGGTCTATCAACTTTGGCGAAAAGGCCTATCTTGGCGCTACACCAATGAAGGGTGCTCACGCTTGGGATCAAGGGCAAGCTAGCCCTCGCTATATTGGCCCCTTCACTATTACGGAAAGGCGTGGAAAAGTGGCATATCAAGCTGGAGCTTCCGTGAACCTTTCTCGGAGTTCACGATGTGTTCCACGTGTCCCAACTCGGCGCTGCTTCAAGGACCCATCTGACGATGGACCATGAAGTGCTCGAATTGCAACAGGACCTCTCCTATAAAGAGCATCCGGTCCGCATTCTCGACCAAGCTGAGCGCCGCTTTGCGTCGGGAAGCGATCAAGTTCCTCAAAGTCCGATGGTGAATCACTCTGAAGGCGAAGCCACACAGGAACACGAGGATCGTCTTCGAGATGAATACCCCGCACTCTTTCCTTCTACCTCCTAAATCTCGGGATGAGATTTCTTGTAGTGGAGGATATTTGTAACACCCGGATGATTAAGCAGCAGTAATCACCTCGATTCTTGTGACTAAACTCACGTTGATTGAACCGGTCTAAATCAAATTCAAAACAAAAAGCAAGCGATAAAAGTTTTCAAAAACTAACACTAAAATGTTAGGGGTTGTCAAAATAACAAAGCTAATTATGGTGGGGTGCACATTTTTGTAAAGTGTTCTGGTATTTTAAATAAACTAAAACAGAAAAGAAGAAATAAGAAAAGAAAAATTAAAACAAAAAAGTGGGGGAAAAACCCAACAGGCCAAGCTGGGCCAAGCCCCCCACAGCCCGGTCGGCCAGCCTCCACAGCCCAACCGCCCCCACCTTATCCACCTCCTCTGTAACACCCGGATACAACTTTCCATATTCGTAACTCCGACTCTTGCCCTTTAGGAGATGTGATTTATTATTTCCTTAGTGGTTGGGTTTTTATGCATTGTTTTGCATTTTGTTTTTGTTATGCATCTCATCTCATGGCATCATCGCATTTCATCCATGAGTTTTCAAAACTTGCATCCGTTAAGTGTTCGCCGGTTCTCTCCGTTGTCGTTCGAGTCCGGATACACTTCGCAGCTTTGCTTTTCTCGAAATATTATTTTATAAGTGGCATAATAATGTTCTCGGAATGGGTTGCAACTTGTCATGCGGTCTTATTATAGTGTGAGCAGGCCGCTTTGCCAAGTTTAAATCGCATTCGAGTCCATTTGATAGCCCAACGTTAAACCTACTACGCGATATAGCGGTATATTCGTCCGGACGTTTTGGTCTCCGGAAGCAGATGCGAATCGCTCTGTTCCTCTCTCTTCTCAGCCCGAGGCATTCTACAGCCACCAACCCCTCTCCTAGTTTCCCCTCCGTTCACGATCGTCGGATCGTGATCGGAGGCTCAGCTCCCTCAAAACCCCCTAGAGACTAACCTAGCCCCTTCCTTATATAAACACCCCCAATGCCATTTTGGGTGCTAGCCTTCCCCTACCCTCGGCCCGCATCCCCTCAACCCGCGCCGCCGGCCAGTCCTTCCACCTTTCTCCTCGTTTTCGGCGAGCCCCAGCCCTCCACCGCCCGTGGCGCGTCCCCCAGCCAGCGTCGCCGCCGGCCCGCTTGGCCAGCCTCTCCCAGTGCGCCCGCGTCCACAGCCTCTCCCTCCCGCCCGAGCCCGCGAAAGCCCGCCGGGGCCCTTGAAAGCCGCCATGAGCCCGTTCGCGCTCGGCGCAGCGCCCCAGCTCCCTCCTCCCGCTTCGATCGAGCGGATCGACACCGCCGCCTCGCGCCTCCGCCTCCGCGGCGACCCGGCCCCGCCCCGGCGGGCAGCGCAATCGCTCCCTCTCCCTTCCTCTCCTTTCTCTCTCTCTCGTTGCCTCACCCCTCGGCCTCTCTCTTCTCCCTCGCGAGCCGCCCGCCGCGATAGCCTTCGTCGCCGCAGAGGCTCCCCTGCCGCCCGCCGCCGCGAAGCGGAACCCCGCCGCCGGATCGGCCTCCCTCACGGATCCGGCCTCCTCCGGCCATCCCTACGCCCGCCGTCGGCTTCCCTCGTCCCGCCGCCGCCGCATTACTCCCCAGCTCCGTTAAATGCGGGGAACACGAGGCAACAGCGCCGCTTCGTGGGCTGCCAGCGTCGCGTGGGCCTCCCAGCCTTGAGCCAGTAGCACCCCCCTCCCGAACCCAGCGCCCCCCTGCTGGCCCTCCTCCTCTCCGTCACAGGCTTGGCCGCTAGGTGAGCAACCCCGCCCACCATGCTCTGTTGGGCCAGACCCTAGATTGGCCCGTGCATATTTTTTCCCGTTCTGCGAATTTGTTATTTATCCGAGGATTTCTTGTTTCTGGAAAAGTCCCTAGGTTCATGCATTTAATAACTCATCAACCGTAGCTTCAGTTTAAACAAACTTTATATGTAATATGCTCAGAAAATTGTGTAGATTAATAATATACGCTTTCATCTATGTTTAAAATGTTTAGCTTGCTGTTTATTTAACTTTGCTAATATGCCATGCTAAAATGCTTTAATTCATAACTAAATAACCGTAACTCGGATTTAAATGTTCTTTATATGTAAATGGGGTGGAAAAATGCCTAGTTTAACTTGGTCCCCTTTATTTTGCTGTTTAACAACTCTAAAATATGCTTTAGGTCAGATCTGTACCGAATCCATAATTTGCATATGGGGATTTTCCGGAATTGTTGTTTCTTATTTCCGGCCTCATTTAAACTTGCCTTAATAGTTAGTTTAATTATGCTCCACCTCTTGCCATGTTTAACAACATTTAATATTGTTGAGTACCTAATCGGGAGAGAACTAAATAAGTGTTGTGGTGTTCCGTCAATATGCAACTCGTTGCATATTGAGCTCCACTTATCTTGTAGTGTTGTTTGTGCACATTGCCATGCCATGCCTCATTAAACGGACATGCATCATACTTGGTTTGTGCATCATGCCATGTTTATGATTGTGTGTTTACTATGTTTATGCTTCTTTCGGTGTGCTTCTCTCGTTAGCTTGGTTCCGTTCGGAGTTGTGAGAGATTCTTTCGACCTCGTCATTTGTCTTCTTCATGGATTCGTTCTTCTTCCTTGCGGGATTTCGGGCAAGATGACCATACCCTCGAAATCACTTCTATCTTTGCTTGCTAGATGCTCGCTCTTTTGCTATGCCTATGCTCGATGCCTACCACTTGCTATTTCAAGCCATCCCAAATTGCCATGTCAGCCTCTAACCTTTGCACCTTCCTAGCAAACCGTTGTTTGGCTATGTTACCTTTGCTCAGCCCTCTTATAGCGTTGTTAGTTGCGGTGAAGATGAAGTTTGTTCCTTGTTGGAACATGGAGATGTTGTTCCTTGTTGGAACATGTTTACTTGTTGAGGATATCACAATATATCTTATTTAATTAATGCATCTATATACTTGGTAAAGGGTGGAAGGCTCGGCCTTATGCAGTGTTTTGTTCCACTCTTGCCGCCCTAGTTTCCGTCATATCGGTATTATGTTCCCGGATTTTGCGTCCCTAACGGTCGGGTGATTTATAGGACCCCTTGACAGTTCGCTTTGAATAAGACTTTTCGGCAAGGCCCAACATTGGTTCTACATTTGCCTCTCTAGCCTTTTTCCCTTGGGAAGTCGCTCTCAAGGTCATCTTCTATTCACCCCGGGCGGTGCTTGTCTAAGTGTTGGTCAAACTAGAAACACCGTGCGGGACCATCCCTTAGCAACTTGGGTTCGTCGGTTCTGTGCGCCGCTTATCCGGTCGTGGCTTTGAGGCGAGATCTGTGGCTACTATCGGGTGTCGGACGCTGGGGAGGTCTTCTTTGGACTTGTTTTATTGCTGTGAAATGTCTTGTGGCAGGATTCGAGACTGATCGGGCTTCCGGGGAAGGTCTATTCGCCGTTGATCGCGAGAGCTTATCATGGGCTAAGTTAGGACACCCTGCAGGGTTTGAACTTTCGAAAGCCGTGCCAGCGGTTATGTGGCAGATGGGAATTTGTTAATGTCGGTTGTAGAAAACCGAAGTTGATCTTAACTAAAATACACCAACGCGTGTGTAACCGTGATGGTCTCTTCTCGTGAGTCAGGGAAGTGAACCGATGTTGGAGTTATGCTTGGCGTAAGTAGTTTCGGGATCACTTCTTGATCTTAGTTGTTCGACCGTGCTTTGCCTTCTCTCCCGCTCTCTTTTGCGTATGTTAGCCACCATATATGCTGAGTAAACGCTGCAGCTCCACCTCACTACCTGTCCTACCTTTAAGCTTAAATAGTCTTGATCTACATGGTGTGAGATTGCTGAGTCCCGTGACTCACGAGATACTTCAAAACCAGTTTGCGGTGCCGATGAAACCGTGCGGTGATGCACCTGAGCTCAAGGAGGGCTCGATGAAGATCTTGTTCTTTGTGTTGTTTCGTTTGAGTTGATCGGTAGTGGAGCCCAGTTGGGGACGATCGGGGATCTGTGTAGCATTTGGGGTAGTCTTCTTTTATTTTGGTTCCGTAGTCGGACCTTGATTGTATCATATGATGTAATGTTTTACTCATGTATTGTGTGAAGTGGCGATTGTAAGCCAACTATGTATCTCTTTTCCCTTATGTATTACATGGGTTGTGTAAAGATTACCTCATTTGCGACATTGCTTTCAATGCGGTTATGCCTCTAAGTCGTGCCCGACACGTGGGAGATATAGCCGCGTCGGTAATCTCAAGTTGGTATCGAGCCGACCCTCGCGGTTACCTACGGATGGTTGCGGACAGGTGCGTGGTCATGTTGTTCATAGCGTTTGTGACCCGTCGTGGCACCGACATGACACATGTGCGGATGGAAGCCTGAGACGTTTGTGCCAAGAGGAGCGTTCTGTGGCCAGCGAGGGCGTCGGTTCCTCTGAGTGGGGTGTATGTAATAGCCTGGCTTATTAGGGATGATAGACTACTCATATCAATAAGAATTCCTTCTTTACGGGATCTCATTGAGACAGAACTCCAAAGTTAAGCGTGCTCGGCTTGGAGTAGTTTGAGGATGGGCGACCCAAGGGAATTGCTCCCGGGTGCGCGCAGTGAGGACAAAGTGCCTGTGAAAAGACTAGTATTGATCTATGGGGCTAGTCTAGATCCGCCGAGTAACAACCACCGGCGAGGTGTGTCAGGGGAACATTACAAGTTGGTATGAGCCTTCCCGACTTGGAGCCCCCTACTTGATTGTTCTTGGCGTTGTTGAGTCTAGAATGGAAAATGTTTTGAGTTTTAGGATTATATATATTGGAAGTAGGATTCTTTTTACTCCTCGGTCCCTTACGTCGCTCTGGTGAGGTCTCTGGCGTGAGTTTTGTCTTTCCTCTCCTCAAATTTCACTAAATTTTTTTTAGGATCACGTGGGTATCTTGGAATCGTTCGATGGTTTTGTGGCGAGAACATTGTTCTTGGTGCCTCGACATTTAGGGGTTGTGGCAGTGTCCGGGGAGTTGAGCTCCGAGGTGTTGTCGTCACAATTTTATCGTTGCGATTCTGGAATACGAGTTTTGCCGACATGAAATCTCTTTTGTGCGGTTGTTGGTGAGATAACCACGATAGCCCGATCTTTGTGGCGAGTCGGGAATATTGCCATGACTTGTATAACGGATGTTTTTGAAGGTCGAGGTACCACGATTTCGAGGATTTCTTGGTTATGTGTTGACGGATGGATCACTGCTGGATCTAGGTATTGTTAGTTTGGGTGATATATTTTGTGTCCCTGTATCCCCAACACTGATTGCATAACGAGAAAGTTTCGGGAGTTTATAGGTAGAATTCTAGTAGCTTACGGGATATTCTTTCCGGCGGATGTATGATTTGAGATTGGGGTTCAAAGTTTAGTGGTCCGCCCATTCACGGTCGATTCTGATTGGTCGCGAGGCGTCTTAAAGAATCCTTGGCTATGCTGATTCGGGGCGTCTTGTTTGTCATTCGTGGCGTCCGCTATCGTCGTGTCGTGTGGGCCCCCCACTTTTACTTTGGCGAAATCTCTATCATGTGTTTGTTCGGCTCATTCTTGAAGCCAATCCTTTGTTTTGTTTTGTTTTGTGGTATTGAGTTGCTTGAAATCAAGTGTGGATTCCATACCTTATTCTAAATGGTGTTCTCATGTTTCTATGTGAATACTAATCCTTCTTGAGCATCGAGGGCGTCTCAAGTTGGTATCGAGGCTGACGAAGGGGATGAGGTAAAAAATCTACTCTCCGATATATATAATCCTAAAACTCAAAACATTTTCCATTCTAGACTCAACAGCGTCGACAAACAATCAAGTAGGGGCTCTAAGTTAGGAAGGCTCGATACCAACTTGTAATGCCGGACACACTGCCTGGTTGGTTGTTACTCTGGCGGGATCTAGGCGGCCCCATAGATCAATACTAGTCTTTTCTGCGCTTTGTCCTCACTCGTGCGCTTAGGGAGCTAACTTCGATTGGGTCACCCATCTGAAACTACTCCAAGATGAGCACGCTTAACTTTGGAGTTACATCCGAATGAGATCCCGGAAAAGAAGGAATTCCTTATTGATATGAGTAGTCTATCATCCCTAATAAGCCAGGCTATTACATACACCCCCACTCAGAGGAACCGACGTCCTCGTCTTGATCATCGAGGTCGTCATGTTAATTCTTTTCCAACCGGCGTGCTTCTCTTCAAGTGAATCCGATCATTCCAACATTCGCAAGATCAATTCTGAGTTTTTTCTCAACGGTGTTCATTTCATCCGACCCAAGTTGTTTTGATTTCCCGCCCTCCCAACCTTTTTCTTCAAGGACTCAGATTTCTTAATCAAGTATCCATTTTTATTGAGTGAAGTTTCTTCATTCTTTTCCTTTAATGTTCTTATCCGGTGTTTTCCCATGAAGATGCTCAACAGTTTCAAGTTCATCATTCATCATTCTCGTATTATTCTTCTCCGGACTCAAGTCAAGTTTTCGGTGTTGATCGTATTCTTTTCATCATTTCAAATGCTTTCTCATTTGGTTGCATCTCTTAATCATCCACTTCTAGCTATTCAATTGTTAGGAGTGTTGAAGATATCTCGGAAGATTCTAGTTTCCATTCTCAATTCACTCAAGTTCTTTTGAGGATGCTATCTCATTCAAGCCATTTAATTCAACGGTGCAATATCTATTTCAAACAATTGTTCAGCGGTGGTTCTTTTGAGTGGGCCCTAACCCACAGGTCTTTCGAGGATCTTACGACTCTTCTAATTTTCGAAGTTATTCTCAAATTCTTTGCAAAGTTTGGCGTAAGAATGATTTATCATCGGTCAAATGTTTTTCTCAAGATCTTCAAATTATTATTTCATTGTTGGTTCAACCTTCCTAATTTTCATTCGGGTGCTTCAATAATTCATGGTGATGTTCTCGTCGTCATTCTCGAATTTTGAAGACCGAAGAAAGTTTCTCTTAAATCTCGCTTCTTTCTCTTCAAGATTCATGGTTCTAACCCGTGCCATCTTCTCATAATTATTTTCGATTGTGAGAATTCTTTTAACCACCGGAGCATTTCAGAGTCTTTTCAGGTTTGACTCTTGAGCCCATCATCTCAATTATTCATTCAAGCGTTCAACTCTGGTTTTCCAAATCTCACGGTGCATCGTGAAATATCCTCTAATCAGTTCATGATCTCTTCGTTCTAATGTATCTAAATTCCCCTCAAGCATCTTCATTCGTTTTCCAATTCTTCCTGGTGATTTGTGCCTTTGCTATGTTCATTTTTAATTCTTACGGTGGTTCGTTCAAGATTTCACTTCCTTCTTTATCATATCAATTCATTTGTTGTTTCCAAATCCCACCGGTGGTCCAATCAAGACCTTCTCAAGTTTGCGTTGTATCTCTATCTGTAATCATTTTTCAATGAGAATAAGTAGTATGCCTAACCCATTGCTTGTCATCAATTTTATTGGTGAAGGTTCAACATAATGTAATTCTTATTCTTGTTCCATCGAGTAAATTCAATTCCTTATTCCGGAGGATCATCAAAATTCTTGATTTCATTTGTTCATCTTTCTTTCCGGAGTTCCAAGTTTTCTCGGTTATATCATTTCAAAGCTTCATCTTATCCTTTGCAAGGCTTCACCTTGTGTTGTCAACTTCTCTTTCTTTTACCATCCTTTTGTTTACGGAGTTCTTCAGGAGGCTCTACATGATGGTTAGTCAAGGATTCTTTTCATTCTTCAATTGTTCATCGAGATTTCTCTCGGGGTTTTGATCCATAAGCTATACTCAAAATTGAACATGGTGCTCAACACATGTTTTGTTTTGAGAGTTCAACATTCTTCTTCTTGCATTCAAGTGCAATTCTTTCTACCTTATCTCTTGAGATGGTGTTATGTCACTCTTGGCAATTTCCTTCGTGTTTCATGATTCACATGTTGTCAAGAATGAGGTATTTTAAATCCATCAATCTCTTCATTGGACTTATCTTGGGCTTTATTTCACCTAAAGCTTTCCCTAAGGATTGTTGCTATTTATGGTGCTTATTAATGACCCAAGTTCTTCATTTGTCCTCGGTGATATAAGTTTCTCGTCTCCTTGTTGATCTTAATCCAATCGTTTGTTTCCGTTGGTGGCGAAGCCCACCTCATAATTTGGAGATGTTTTCATTAAGCCCACTACAAGCTTAATCATTTCGTTGTTGGTTTTCCAACAACTCCGTTCAATTCTTCTTTGCAAGGTGCTTTTCCAAGTTCATTTGTGGCGAAGTTGTCATTTTCTTCTCCATTCCTTTATTCAATGACCTATCTTCAATTTTTCTTAGGAGGCATTGTGATGTGGCACTCTTGACCCATCATCTTTCTTTTGTCAAGATCATGTTATTTTCTTGCTCATCCATTTTAAGGAGTGTCATGTTTTCATTAGAGTTCTCTCATCTTATCAAGTTTTGCACCTTCCTCAACGGAGAAGCTGTCTGAAATCTTTCTTACCCTTTGTGCTTTTTTTCAATAGTTCGGAGGTAGTGTGTTGTTAATCTCATCAAGTACCCTATCATCTTGTCAAGTTCTTGTTCAATTCTTTCCATTTACAATCAGTGCTGCCCAAATTATATCATTCCTGTTCATTCGTGTCTCGTTTCAGCGGGTGGTTTGAATTCTATCTTGTCCATTAAACTCTTGATTCATGCCTTTTCAACCTTCAAGTTATCGTAATGTTCCTTGTTCCTCTTTTTTAACGGATTGTTTTCAACCTTGTTCATCTTCGTTGTGTTCTTTCTTTCATTTGCTCAACCTCTCAAGGTTCATGGTTTCACTCGTCTGTCATAGAAGCAACTTTGTTTTACCTCTTCCTCTTCCGTTTTTCTCCGGTGCCATCCTAGATCTCGGGGCGAGATCCTCTAAATAGTGGTGGAGTGTTGTAACACCCGGATACAACTTTCCATATTCGTAACTCCGACTCTTGCCCTTTAGGAGATGTGATTTATTATTTCCTTCGTGGTTGGGTTTTTGTGCATTGTTTTGCATTTTGTTTTTGTTATGCATCTCATCTCATGGCATCATCGCATTTCATCCGCAGGTTTTCAAAACTTGCATCCGTTAGTATTCCGCGGTTCTCTCCGTTGTCCGTTCGAGTCCGGATACACTTTCGCGCGCATTTTTCTCGAAATATTATTTTATAAGTGGCATAATAATGTTCTCGGAATGGGTTGCAACTTGTCATGCGGTCTTATTATAGTGTAGACAGGCCGCCTGCCAAGTTTAATCGCATTGAGTCCATTTGATAGCCCAACCGTTAAACCTACTACAGCGATATAGCGGTATATTACGTCGGACGTTTCGGTCTCGGAAGCAGATGCGGAGTCGCTTCTGTTCCTCTCTCTTCTCAGCCGAGGCATTCTACAGCCCACCAACCCCTCTCCTAGTTTCCCCTCCGTTCCTGATCGTCGGATCGTGATCGGAGGCTCAGCTCCCTCAAAAGCCCCCTAGAGACTAACCCTAGCCCCTTCCTTATATAAACACCCCCAATGCCATTTTGGGTGCCCCTAGCCTTCCCCTACCCTCGGCCCGCATCCCCCTCGAAAACCGCGCTTGCCAGATCCTTCCACCTTTCTCCTCGTTTTCCGGTGAGCCCCAGCCCTCCACCGCCCGTGGCGCGTCCCCCAGCAGCGTCGCCGCCCGGCCGCCCAGCCAGCCTCTCCCAGTGCGCACGCGTCCCTGGCCTCTCCCTCCCCGCCCCGCCCGCAAAGCCGCCAGGGGCCTTGGCTCAGCCCGCGAGCCCGTTCGCGCTCGGCGCCCGCGAGCCCCAGCTCCCTCCTCCGCTTCGATCCGGGCGGATCGACCACCGCCGCCTCGCGCCTCCGCCTCCCAGCCGGCGACCCAGCAGCCCGAGCCGAGCCGAGGCCAGCGCCGTCGCTCACTCTCCCTTCCTCTCCTTTCTCTCTCTCTCGTTGCCTCACCCCTCGGCCTCTCTCTTCTCCCTCGCAGGCCGCCGCCCGCGATAGCCTTCGCGCGCCGAGGCTCCCCCACCCGCCCGCCCGCCAGCGGAGGCGGAACCCGCCGCCCGGATCCGGCCTCCCTCACGGATCGGCCTCCTCCGCCATCCCTCGCCCCGCGTCGGCTTCCCTCGTCCCGCCGCCCGCCCATTGCCACAGCTCCGTTCGTGCGGGAGCACGAGGCAACAGCGCCCGCTTCGTGGGCTGCCAGCGTCGCGTGGGCCTCCCAGCGCTTGAGCCAGCCGCTTTGCCTCCCCAGGCCCAGCCAGCCCCCTGCACAGCCTCCCCTCTCAGTCTGGGCTTGGCCCGCTAGGTGAGCAGCCCC
>JAHIAM010005873.1:0-53159 GCA_021605205.1 Aegilops longissima
GATTTAACAAATTTTTTTCGCTCCATTGGGGAAGCGGTCTTAGTCATCTTGCCCATTATGGTTGCAAGCATCAAGTGATTCAAAGTCCATTAGCATGGAGTTTTTATGCCTTTACCCAATATGACCTAAGCGGCATCCCAAAACAAGTTACTATCATTATTAACTTTGCATCTTTTGGTTTCAATATTATGAATATGTGTATCACTATGTGAGATCCAATGAACCATTTTCATTGGGTGTGTAACCATATAAGGTTTTATTCATGTAAATAGAACAATAATTTATTCTCTTACTTAAATGAATAACCGTATTGCAATAAACATGATCAAATCATATTCATGCTCCGCAAACACCAAATAACACTTATTTAGGTTCAACATTAATCCCGAAAGTAAGGGTGTGCATGATGATCATATCAATCTTGGAACCACTTCCAACACTCGTTACTTCACCTTAACTAGTCTTGTTCTTCCAACTCCCTTGAGTTACTACTCTTACAATGAACCGTATCAAATACCGGGGTTGCTACAAACACTAGTAAAATACACATCAATAATCTATATCAAATATACCTTTGTTCACTTTGCCATCCTTCTTATCCGCCAAATACTTGGGGGTTCCTTCTAGTGCCCCTTTCGTTTGCCTCGTCTCGAGCTTAGGTCCGGACTTGTTCTTACAAACCTTGCCTTCTTCTTGAAGTTCCCTTCTTCCCCCCTTTTCTTGAAACTAGTGGTCTTGTCAACTATCAACACTTGATGTTTTCTTGATTTCTACCTTCGTCGATTTCACCACGAAGAGCTTGGGAATCGTTTCCGTTATCCTTGCATATTATAGTTCATCAGAAGTTCTACTAACTTGGTGATGGTGACTAGAAAATTTTGTCAATCACTATCTTATCTGGAAATTAACTCCCACTTGATTCAGCGATTGTAGTGGACAATCTGGCACATGCTTCGTTGAGCTATTCTCCTCCATCTTTTAGCTATAGAACTTGTTGGAGACTTCATATCTCTTCGGGTATTTGCTTGAAATATTAACTTAACTCCCTGGAACATCTCATATGGTCCATGCGTTCAAACGTCTTTGAAGTCCCGATTCTAAGCCGTTAAGCATGGTGCACTAAACTATCAAGTAGTCATCATGAGCTAGCCAACGTTCATAATCGCATCTGCTCCTGTTCTCACCTAGCGGTGCATCAAGGACATAATTTTCTATGCATCAATGAGGATAAACCTCATGTCCAATCCGCATCATTGCTAATAACATTTTTCAACTTAGTTTCTCTAGGAACATATCAAAAAAAACAGAGCTAAGCGAGCTATTGATCTACAACATAGATATGCTAATACTACCGGACTAAGTTCATGATAAATTTAAGTTCAATTAATCATATTACAAGAACTCCCTTAGATAGACATCCCTCTAATCTTCTAAGGTCACGTGATCCATATCAACTAAACCATGTCCGATCATCCGGAGATGGAGTAGTTTCAATGGTGAACATCACTATGTTGATCATATCTACTTATGATTCACCGACCTTTGGTCTCCGTGTTCGAGGCCATATCTATATCTACTCGTCAATTTAACAGTATTCGCGTGTGCAACTGTTTTTGCACCGTTGTATTTGAGCGTAAGCCTATCACCCGATCATCACGTGGTGTCTCCCGAAGAACTTTCATAGCGGTGCATACTGGGAGAACACTTATACCTTGATAATTTGTGAGATCATCTTATAAATACCCAACTAAGCAAAATAAGATGTATAAAGATAAACATCACATGCAATCAAAATATGTGACATGAATGGCCATCATCATCTTGTGCCTTTGATCTCCATCTCAAAATCGTCATGATTTCCATTCCCGGCATGACACCATGATCTCCATCATCTTGATCTATATCAATTGCGTCACATGGTCTTAACTATTGCTCTTGCAACTATTGCTATCGCATAGCGATAAAGTAAAACAATTATTTGGCTTGCATCTTATGCAATAAAGAGACAACCATAAGGCTTTTGCCGATTGCGAAACCAACAAAACATGATCATATCATACAACAACTTATATCTCATCACGTCTTGACCATATCACATCACAACATGCCTGCAAAAACAAGTTAGGCGTCCTCTACTTTGTTGTTGCAAGTTTTACGTGGCTGCTACGGGCTTGAAGAACCGTTCTTACCTACGCATCAAAACCACAACGATAGTTTGTCAAGTTGGTGCTGTTTTAACCTTCTCAAGGACGGCGTTCAGTTCAACTAAAGTTGGGCGACACCGCTAGTCACGTGTGCAAACACGGCGGTAAAACCAGTCTCGCGTGGCGTCTGGCGTAATGTCGGTCCGGGCGCTTCATCCAACAATACCGCCGAACCAAAGTATGACATCTGGTAAGCGGTATGACTTATATCGCCCAACTCACTTGTGTTCTACCGTGCATATAACATCAGCGCATAAAACCTAGGCTCGGATGCCCTTTGTTGGGGAGCGTGTAATTTCAAAAAATCCCTCGCCGCGGAGATCATGGTGATGCATAGCAGCGAGAGGAGAGTGTTGTCTCGTACCCTCGTGACCCGAAGCGAGCGTTGGCGCAACATAGAGGAATGTGTCGTCTTCCCGATCCGACCGATCCAACACCGAAACTACGGCACCTCCGAGTTCGAGCACACGTTCAGCTCGATGGGATCCCGAACCCGATCCAGCAAAGCGTCGGGGAGGAGTTGTCGACCGCAGCGTGGTAGCGATCTTGATGTTCTACCGTCGAGGCCCTAAGCACCGCTACAATATGGCGGGGTGGAATATGGTGGGCGGGCACCCGCTAGGCGATCACAAAGATCAACTTGTGTGTCTATGGGGTGCCCCCGTATATAAAGGAATGGAGGAGGAGGGCGGCCCTCTCTATAGCGCCCTAGGGAGTCCTACTCCCAAGGGAGTAGGATTCCCCCTTTCTAATAGAACTGGGCCCTTCCAAGTAGTAGGAGTAGGAGGAAGGAAGGGAAGGGAAAAGGAGAAGGAAGGAAGGCCCCCCTCCCTAGTCAATTCGGACTAGCCAATGGGGAGGTGCGTCCACCCTTTGAGCCTTTCTCTCCTTTCCGTATGGCCCATTAAGGCCATGAATTCGATAACTCCCGGTACTCCGAAAATACCGAATCACTCGGAACCTTTCCGATGTCGAATATAGTCGTCAATATATCGATCTTTCGTCTCGACCATTTCGAGACTCCTCGTCATTCGATCTCATCGGGACTCGAACTCCTTGGTACATCAAAACTCATAAACTCATAATATAACTCGGAAACCTTTAAGCGTGCGGACCCTACGGGTTGAGAACTATGTAGACATGGCCGAGACATGTCTCGGTCAATAACCAATAGCGGAACCGGATGATCATATTGGCTCCCACATATTCTCGAAGATCTTTATCGGTCGGACCGCATAACAACATCGTTGTTCCTTTGTCATCGGTATGTTACTTGTCCGAGATTGATCGTCGGTATCTCAATACCTAGTTCAATCTCGTTATCGGCAAGTCTCTTTACTCATTCGTAATACATCCCAACCTAACTCATTAGTTGCAATGCTTAAGGTTTAAGTGATGTGCATTACCGAGAGGGCCCGAGATACCTCTCCAGGCAATCGGGTGACAAATCCTAATCTCAAAATCGCCAACTCAACAAGTACCTTAGGAGACACCTGTAGAGCACCTTTATAATCACCCGATTCGTTGTGGCGTTTGGTAGCACACAAAGTGTTCCTCCGAAGCAGGAGTTGCATAATCTCATAGTCATAGGAACATGTATAAGTCATGAAAGCAATAGCATCATATTTATCGATCGAGTGCTAAGCTAACGGAATGGGTCATGTCAATCACATCATTCTCCTAATGATGTGATCCGTTAATCAAATGACAACTCATGTCTATGGCTAGGAAACTTAACCATCTTTGATCAACGAGCTAGTCAAGTAGAGGCATACTAGTGACACTCTGTTTGTCTATGTATTCACACATGTATTATGTTTCCGGTTAATACAATTCTAGCATGAATAATAAACATTTATCATGAAATAAGGAAATAAATAATAACTTTATTATTGTCTCTAGGGCATATTTCCTTCAATACGTCTATAAGCAAAATCCGAAAGGCAAGTAAAAGTGGTCTTTGATTGATCATCGGTGACCCAGGTGTTGAGAGAAACGGAGTAACCATCTAGAAAGAAAAAATGTGTATTTGGATAATCTTTCTAGCATTTGATCCATGAAAGGTAAGGGTAATGATCCTTTTAGTAGCTTTATTTAATTTGCGGAAATCAATTACCATTCTATAACTTGTAATATTCTTTGCGAATCAATTCATCTTTATCATTAGGAATGACATAATACCTCCCTTCTTAGGGACACAATGGACATGACTTACCGAATATCGACAACGGGATAAATTATACCCCTCAAGGAGCTTTAGTATTTCCTTTCTTACCACTTCTTTCATCTTAGGATTCACCGTCGTTGGTGATCACGAACTGGTTTGGCATCTTTCTCCAAATTTATTTTATGTTGACATAGAGTGGGACTAATGCCCTTAAGATCATCAAGAGTATATCCAATAGCGCGTACTTCTTGAGTTTTCAATAATCTCTCTTCTTCTCTCGAAGGTTAGCACTAATAATAACATGATATATCTTCTTCTCATCAATATAAGCATATTTAAGAGTATCGGTACGATTTGAGCTCAAGCACGGGATCACCCTTGGGTGGAGGAGGATCCCTAAGTTTCAACAGCAAATTGTGTTTGAGGATGGGTTCTGTTTAAAGAATACTTCATCTATTTCCCTTCTTTCATTCATAAACATATCATTTTCATGGTCTAGCAAATATTGTTCTAAAGGATCACTAGGAGGTTGCGCAATAGAAGCAAGACCAATAATTTCATCTTTACTAGGAAATTCCTCTTCACGGTGTTTTAGAAGTTAAACTCATGAGTCATATCACCTAGACAAATATAACAACATCCTTTTGGCAATCTATTTTAGCATTAAGGTGTTCAAAAGGAAACCCCGGGGAAAAAAAGGGGGGCCCCCAAAAAAAAGGGGGAAAACCCCCCCCGGGGGGGGAAACCTGGGGGGGGAAAAGGGGGGAAAAAAAAGGGGGGAAAAAAAAAAAAGGGGGGAAAAAAAATTTTTTTTAAAAAAATTTCCCCCCTTTTTTTTAAAAAATTTTTTCCCCTTTTTAAAACCCAAAAAAAATTTTTTTAAAAAATTTTTAAAGGGGAAAAAAAAAATTTTTAAAAAATTTTTTTAAAAGGGGGCTTTTTAAAAAATTTTTTAAAAAGGGAAAGGGGGTTTTGGTCCAATTTTTTTTTTTAAAAAAAGGGGTTTTTTTTCCTTTTTGCCCTTTTGGTTTTTAAAAAAAAAAAATTTTTTTTTTTTTCCCTTTAAAAAAAAATTTTAAGGGTTTAAAAAAAAAAGGGGTTTTTACCCCCTTTTAAAACCAATTTTTAAAAAACCCCAAAAGGGGCCCCCCTTTTTTTTTTTGGGGTTTGGGAACCCCCTTTTTTAAATTTTTTTTAAAAAACCCGGCCTTAAAAAACAAAAAAAAAAACCCCCCCTTTTAAAAACCCAATTTTTAAGGGTTTAAAAAAAAGGCCCTTTTTCCAAATTTTTTTTAAAAAAAATTTTTTTTAAAAATTTTTTTTTTAAAAAATTTTAAAATTTTTTTTTTTTTTTTTTCCCCCCCTTTTTTCCCCCCCCCCCCCCAAATTTTAAACCCCCCTGGCCCCAAAAACCCCCCTTTTTTTCCCCTTTTTTTAAAACAAAAGGGGGGGTTTTTTTTGGGGGGGGGGGGAAAAAAAAATTTTTTTTCCGGGGGGCCCCCAATAAAAATTTTGGGGGGGAAAAAATTTTTGATAAAAAAAACCCCCCAAACCCCCCCAAAAAAAAATTTTTAAAAATTTTTTTGGGGCAAATTTAAAACCCAAAAAAAATTTTTAAACCCTTTTTTTAAATTTGGAAAAATTTTTTTTTTTCCCCCCCTTGCCCCTTTTTTTTAAAAGGGTTTTTTAAAAAAGAAAATTTCAATTTTTAAAATTAAACCCTTTTGGGTTTGGGGGCCAAATTTTCCTTTAATTTTTTTTTTTTCCCCCCCCTTTTAAAAAAAACCCCCCTTTTTAAAATTTTCCCTTTTCAAAAAATTCCCCTTTTTTTTAAAAAAAAAATTTTTAAAAATTTTTTCCCCCCCCCCCCTTTTTGGGGAAAAATTGGGTTTCCCCTTTTTAAAAAAAAAAAAAAAATTTTTTTCCCGGGGGTTTTCCCAAAAATTTTGGGAAAATTTTTTCCCCCCCTTTTTGTTTGTTTTTTTCCACCTTAAAGGGTTTCCAACCCCCCCTTTTAAAATTTTCCCCTTTTTTGGCCCCAAATTTCCCGCCTTTAAAAAAAACCCCCCCCTTTTTTTTCCCCCCCCAAAACCTTTCCCAAGGTTTTTTTTCCCCCGGGGGAACCCCAAAAAAAAATTTTTTTTCAAAAGGGCCCCCCCAAAAAAAGGGGGGGTTAAGGGGTTTGGGATTTTAAAAAAACCCCCTTTTTTCCCCCAACCCCCCCCCCCACCCCTTTTTTGGGGCCCCTTTTTTTAAAAAATTTTTTTTCCTTTGGGTTCAAAAAAGAAACCCCCTTTTTAAAATTTTTTTTCCCCCCAAAAAGGAAAAATTTTTTTAAAAAAAAAAAAAGGGGGGGGTTTTTTTTTCTTTTTTAAAAAGGGGTTTTTTGCCCGGGAAAAAATTTTTTTTTTTTTTTTTTTGGGGGGGGGAAAAAGGAAATTTTTTTTTCCAAAAAAATTTAAAAAATTTTTTAAAAAAAAAATTTTGGGAAAAAAAAAACCCCCTTTTTGGCATTCCCCCCCAAAGGGGAAATTTTTTTTTTAAAAAAGCCTTTTTTCCCCCTTTTCAAAAAGGGTTTTTTTTAAAAACCCCCAAAAAAAAAAACCCCCCCGGGGAAAAAAAAAAGGGAAAACCCTTTTTTTTCCCCCCCGGGGGAAAATTGGGGGAAAGGGGGGGGGGGTTTTTTTTTTCCCCCCCCCGGGGGGGGCCGAATTTTTGGGGGGGGGAAAAAATTTTTTTTCCCCCCCCCCCAAAAAAAAGAAAAAAGGGTTTTAAAAATTTTTTTTGGGCCTTTTGGGGGTTTTTTTTTTTTCCCCAACCAACCCCGGGGGGGGGGGGGCCCCCCCTTTTTTTAAAAAACCCCCGGGTTTTTGGGGGGGTTAAAACCCCCCCTTTTTTCCCTTAAAAATTTTTAAAAACCCCCTTTTCCCTTTCTTTTCCCCCCTTTTTTTTTTTTTAAAAACCCCCCAAAAAAAGGGAAAAACCCCCCCCAAAGGCCCGGGGGGGAAGGTTTTTTTCCCCTTTTTTGGGGTTTTTTTTTTTGGTTTTTAATTTTTTTTTGGTTTAAACCCCCAAGGAAAAAACCCCCCTTTTTTTTTCCCCCCAAAAAAAAAAGGGTTAAATTTTTAAATTTTTTACCCGGAAAATTTGGGAAAAAAGAGGGGGGGCCCCCCCCCGGAATTACCCCCCCGGGGAGGGCCCCCCAAAAAAAAACCCCTTAAAAACCCCCCGGGGCCCCCCCCCCGGGGGGTTTTTTCCCCCGGGGGCCCCAAACCCCCTCAAGGGGATTTGGGGGGAAAAAAAAGGTTTTTTTAAATTTTTTTTAAAAAAAGGAAACTTTAAACCCAAACCCTTTTTTTAAAAAAAGGGGTTTTTAAAGGAAAAAAAAAAATTTTTTTAAAAGGGTTCCCTTTTAAATTTGGGAAACCCCCCCAAAGGGGGGTTTTTTAAAACCGGGCCCTTTTGGTCCAAAAAGGGGGGAAAATTTTTTCTTTGGGGCCCCCGGGGTTTTTAAAAAAAATTTCCTTTTAAAAACCCAAATGGGGCCTTTTTTGGGCCCTTCCATTCCCCCCAAAAAATTTTTGGGTTTTTTTTTTAAAGAAAAAAAAAAATTTTTTTTTCCCTTTTTTTTTTATTTAAAATTAAAATTTTTAAAAAAAGGGTTTTAAACCAATTGAGCCAAAAAAAACCCAAAAATAAAGGGGGGGTTTTTTAAAAAGGGAAAAAACCCCCGGGGGAAAAATTTTGGGGTTTAAATTTTTTGGGGAAAAAAAGGTTAAAAAAAAAAGGGAAAAATTAAAACCCTTTTTTGGGGGGAAAAAACCCCTTTTTTTAATTTTTTTGGGGGGGGAAGGGGGAAAAAGGGGGGGAATTTGGGAAAAATTTTAAAAAAAAACCCCTTTTTAAAAAAAAAAAAAGGGGGGGGGCCCCTTTTTTTTAAAAAAAACCCAAACCTTTTGGGGGGTTTTAAAAAAAAATTTTTTTTTCCCCTTTTTTTTTTTAAAAAAATTTTTTTTCCCCCCCCCTTTGATAAGGAAATTTTAAAGGAATTTTTTTGGGGGAAAAAAAAAAGGGGGGTAGGGCCTTTAACCCCGGTTTTTTTAAATTTAAAAGGGTTTTTGGGTTTTTTAAAAAATTTTAAAAAATTTTTGGAAAAGGGGGGGGGCCCAAATTTTTTTTTGGGGGCCCAAGGTTTTTAAAAAAGGGGAACAAAAAAAGGGTTTGGGGCCCCCCAAAGGAAATTTTTCCGAACCCAAAAAAAATTTTTTTAAATTTATGGTTTTCCCAAAAATTCCCCTTTTTTTTAAGGTTTGGGGAAAAAACCCTTTTTTTCCAAAGGGTTGGGGAATTTTTAAAAAAAAGGGGGGGGGCCAACAAACCCCTTTTTTTTTTTTTTGGAGTTTTCTCAAATTTTGAAAATAGGATCATTTGATTTTAATTATTTTATCTTCAATTATTTCTATTACAAAAATATGAGAGAGGGAATAAAATGACTTTCCCAAAATAAAGAAGTAATGAGGATTTAATAATAAAATCAAATAAGATTTTATTTTGGAGTTTTTAGCCATTTTATTTAAATTTAGGAAAAATGTGCGTTTTCAAAATTGCATTTAGGCCCCAAATAAATGTTCATCTAGTCCGCTTGATTTTAGAAGCGGGAAAATTTATTCAGGGATTTTTTGAGTCCGTTTAGTATTTCTTTTCGTTTGTTTTACTGAAATTATTTATTAAAGCAAATAAACTGACCTCAGGAAGTGCAGGCGGGACTCAGCCGGGCAACCTTTAAATAGTAGCTTGAAACCCCAGCCCACCAGCCACCTTGCGGCCAGTAGACCACTTGCCACCAGTACGGTAGTGGCGCCCAAACCCTAACCCTAAGCTGACCCGATCATGCCGCCGCCGCCTTGCGCCGCCGTGAACGCCGCCGATCTTGGGCAGCCTTCCGAACCCGCGCCGCATGACCCAGCCGCCACGAGTTCGTCGCGCCCTCGAAATCGCGCCCGTTTTTATATAAAAACCGATCGGTTTTCCGTTAGTTTTAAATCGGTTTTTTAGTTTTGTTTTTTATTAGATCGGTTTATTTATTTTGGTTCGGTTAAATAGCGGCGTTCACTTTCGTTCGTTCGTTTTAACGAACATGTTCGTCAATTAGTTCTAGTTAACAAGCGTCCGTTCGTTAACCTGTTCGTCGCTTTTTCTTTTCTCGGATTTAATCGCGATTTTTCGATCGCGATTTCGATCCGATTTTCGTTTTAGTATAACTTTTCGTTCGTTTATCGAAATCAGGTGATTCAAGCGCACAGGTTTCATCTCGAAACCCTCTTTCGAATAACCAACTTAAACAAGTTTTTGCCTTTGAAAATTTGACTTAGATCCAGATTAGTAAGCGATCTTTGTTTTCTTTGCATTTGACTTTCGTTGCTTCGTTTGATTTGATTCTTTTTGCAACCGGAGTTCTTAAGTTGAAATTTCTGGTTAGATCTTTTGTTTGAGTTTTAGTGCATTAGATGAGTACTTATTGTATGCTTGTTTGTTTGTCTGCGATAGAATACCCGGTCTTACTTTGTTACTTGAGTCTCTAGGTTTCATGGATCATCGACAAGGCAAGTAACACTTTGATCATACCTTTCCTACTACCCAGGTTTTATTGCATTAGATCAATCCTCAAACACTGCATGATTAGGATCTAATTAAATTTTGGGATGGGAAGTAGATGAGGT
Organism: Aegilops longissima; assembly: GCA_021605205.1. Classification (NCBI taxonomy): domain Eukaryota; kingdom Viridiplantae; phylum Streptophyta; class Magnoliopsida; order Poales; family Poaceae; genus Aegilops; species Aegilops longissima. The sequence goes on from JAHIAM010005873.1 coordinate 10,092, forward strand.
AGTACCTATTACATTTATTTTCAAACCCTTGGGAGTTACTTCTCGTTTGCTTATTATGCCATGCTATGCTAGTAGATGTGGATTGGATGAGTGTATCCATGACGGATGTGAGATTGTTAAATTAATGGTTTATTTAAGGTGGCAACTTAAACACACATACGGGTGGATTGAGGCACTGGTTTCGAGGACTTGCTATTTTCTTCGGATACGCCACCCGGGCTCAAAGGGATCATGAGATTATTCATGCTAGAAACTTCCGTGTGCAGCCACATGCTACTATGGGCTCTAGCATAGTTGACTAAGTTGTGCGAACTCTTACGGGTGGACTAGCTGATGTAGGGGTTGTAGGTTGGTACGGTCTACCCATCGTAAGGTGCTAGCGCTTACGAAGACTATGTCTCGGTCATCCGTTTCTCAAACACCATGTAGTGCAGAAATCAAGCGGAGGAGATCGAGTCTTTGTGGAAAAGTGCACAAACCTCTGCGAGTGTATAAACTAATCATGGTTAGCCGTGTCCCTAGTTATGGACATCTTGAGTATCTAGTACTTGGATATCATGTGAATCTCATCATGTACTCTAATTAATTTTGTTGGGTTATTAATGAGTACTTTTAATTGGGATTGAGGATCTTGTCAACCATTCTCATGTTTAACAACCACCATGATAGTTAAATAAATTTATTTCTTTGCGATGAGGGAAAAATTGGCTTCATTGTAAAACTTTAACCATAGAGCTTTCCACCAACCATATATGCATGTAGTATAGGCTTACTCTATTATTATTCTCTATGTGTTACTTTGCGGCATATTCCATGTGTGACCGTTTTCGGGCTGCAAGCGTTTCATGTTGCGAGACTTTTAGAACAACAGTAAGGTGCTTAGGTCGTGGTTCTATAGTCGATGATGCCGTTGGTGTTGATGGACTCGCTTATTCTTCCAAACCTTCCTGTTATCGTTATTAGATGGCCTTAAGCCATATTTATTTTGTTAAGTTCTCTCTTGAGACATTCGATGTAATAAGTGTGTGATTGCTACTCTGTTATAAATCCTTCAAGTCTTGTGTGGTGTCGGCATTCGATCCGGGGATGACACTTGAGCACGAAGATCGAGGTGTTTGAGGTCGGTCGCTACAAAAGAGTCTTGATGACCCACAAGTATAGGGGATCTATCGTAGTCCTTTCGAAGTAAGAGTGTCGAACCAGAGGCGGAAGGAAATGATAAGCGGTTTTCAGCAAGGTGTTCTCTGCAAGCACTTGAAATTATAGGTAACGAGATAGTTTTGTGATAAGATAATTGGTAATGAGCAACAAGTAACAAAAGTAAATAAAGTGCAGCAAGGTGGCCCAATCCTTTTGTAGCAAAGGACAAGCTGGACAAACTCTTATATAAAGGAAGCGCTCCAGGACACATGGGAATTATCGTCAAGCTAGTTTTCATCACGTTCATATGATTCGCATTACGTTACTTTGATAATTGATATGTGGGTGGACGGTTGGCAGGTGCTGCCCTTACTTGGAAAAGCATCCCACTTATGATTAACCCCTATTGCAAGCATCCGCAACTAAAAAAAGTATTAAGGTAAACCTAACCATAGCATGAAACATGTGGATCCAAATCAGCCCTTACGGAGACAGCATAAACTAGGGTTTAAGCTTACATCACTCTAGCAACCCATCATCTACTTATTACTTCCCAATGCCTTTCTCTAGGCCCAAATAATGGTGAAGTGTCATGTAGTCGACGTTCACATGACACCACTAGAGGATAGACAACATACATCTCATCGAAATATCGAACGAATACCAAATTCACATGACTACTAATAGCAAGACTTCTCCCATGTCCTCAGGAACAAACGTAACTACTCACAAATCATATTCATGTTCATAATCAGAGGGTTATTAATATGCATAAAGGATCTGAACATATGATCTTCCACCAAATAAACCAACTAGCATCAACTACAAGGAGTAATCAACACTACTAGCAACCTACAGGTACCAATCCCAGACTTAGGAACAAGAATTGGATACAAGAGATGAACTAGGGTTTGAGAGGAGATGGTGCTGGTGAAGAAGTTGATGGAGATTGCCCTCTCGATGAGAGGAGGCGTTGGTGATGACAGGCGTTGATTTCCCCTCCGAGAGAAGTGTCCCAATGAGCAGCTCTGCTGGAGCCCTAGATTGGTTCCACCAAGGTTCGCCTCGTGGCGGCGGGAGGCTCGTCCCAAAAGCTTGCTTATGATTTTCTTGAGACGAAAGACTTCATATACGGAAGATGGGCATCGGAGAGCCAGCAGGGGCCACAGGCGCGCCCGGAGGTAGCGGCGCACCCACCCTTGTGGCGGTGTGAGCCCCACTTGTATTTCTTCCGCTTCGGTATTTTTATTATTTCCAAAAATGACTTTCGTGGAGTTTCGGGACTTTTGAGTTGTGCGAATAGGTTTCTAATATTTGCTCCTTTTCACCCGAATTCCGATTCCGGCATTCTCCTCCTTATGTAAACCTTGTAAAATAAGAGAATAGGCATAAGTATTGTGACATAATGTGTAATAACAGCCCATAATGCAATGAATATCGATATAAAAGCATGATGCAAAATGGGCGTATCACACGGCGTGATGATGTGATGGCGGTGATGATGAAGTTAGCGACCTTGAGGCTTTGCCTAAGCACTACAACAATATGACCGAGGTGGAAATATGTGGAGGGGCACGCTTTGCGGCTAAACAATCAACTTGTGTGTCTATGGGGTGCCCCCTTCCCTCGTATATAAAGGAGGGAGGAGGGGGCCGGTCGGCCTCGTGGTGCGCCCCCAAGGGGGGATTCCTACTCCTACTAGGAGTAGGTTTCCCCCTTTCCTAGTCCAACTAGGAGGGGGAAGGAAGGGGAAGAAGGGAGGAAGGAAAGGGGGGCCGACCCCCCTCCGAATTCAGATTGGGCTTGGGGGGCCGCGCCCCACCTCTTGGCCGCCTCCTCTCTCTTCCACTAAAGCCCATGTAGGCCCATTAAGCCCCCGGGGGGTTTTCGGTAACCCATCGGTACTCCGGTAAATGCCCAAACTCATCTGAAACCATTCCGGTGTCCAAACATAACCTTCCAATATATCAATCTTCATGTCTCGACCATTTCGAGACTTCTAGTCATGTCCGTAATCACATCCGGGACTCCTAACTACCTTCGGTACATCAAAACACATAAACTCATAATACCGATCGTCATCGAATGTTAAGCGCGCGGACCCTGCGGGTTCGAGAACTATGTAGACATGACCGAGACTCATCTCCGATCAATAACCAATAGCGGAACTTGGATGCTCATATTGGTTCCTACATATTCTACGAAGATCATTATCGGTCAAACCGCATAACAACATACGTTGTTCCCTTTGTCATCAGTATGTTACTTGCCCGAGATTCGATCGTCGGTATCATCATACCTAGTTCAATCTTGTTACTGTCAAGTCTCTTTACTCGTTCCGTAATGCATCATCCCGTAACTAACTCATTAGTCACATTGCTTGCAAGGCTTATAATGATGTGCATTACCGAGAGGGCCCAGAGATACCTCTCCGACAATCGGAGTGACAAATCCTAATCTTGATCTATGCCAACTCAAAAAACACCATCGGAGACACCTGTAGAGCATCTTTATAATCACCCGTTTACGTTGTGACGTTTGATAGCACACTAAGTGTTCCTCCGGTATTTGGGAGTTGCATAATCTCATAGTCGTAGGAACATGTATAAGTTATGAAGAAAGCAATAGCAACAAACTAAACGATCATAGTGCTAAGCTAACGGATGGGTCAAGTCAATCACATCATTCTCTAATGATGTGATCCCATTCATCAAATGACAACTCATGTCTATGGTCAGGAAACTTAACCATCTTTGATTAACGAGCTAGTCAAGTAGAAGCATACTAGTGACACTCTGTTTGTCTATATATTCACATATGTACTAAGTTTCCGGTTAATACAATTCTAGCATGAATAATAAACATTTATCATGATGTAAGGAAATATAAATAACAACTTTATTATTGCCTCTAGGGTATATTTCCTTCAGTCTCCCACTTGCACTAGAGTCAATAATCTAGATTACACAGTAATGATTCTAACACCCATGGAGTCTTGGTGCTGATCACGTTTTGCTCGTGAGAGAGGCTTAGTCAATGGGTCTGCAACATTCAGATCCGTATGTATCTTGTAGATCTCTATGTCTCCCTCCTTGACTTGATCGCGGATGGAATTGAAGCGTCTCTTGATGTGCTTGCTTCTCTTGTGAAATCTGGATTCCTTTGCCAATTGCTACCTCTTGAGCTTGCGTTGGTTTTTCCCTTGAAGAGGAAAGGGTGATGCAGCAAAGTAGCGTAAGTATTTCCCTCAGTTTTTGAGAACCAAAATATCAATCCAGTAGGATACTACGCAAGTCGCCTCGTACCTACACAAAGAAATAAGAACCTTGCAACCAACGCGATAAAGGGGTTGCCAATCCCTTCACGGCCACTTGAAAAAGTGAGATCTGATAGAGATAATAAGATAAATATTTTTGGTATTTTTATGATATAGATTGAAAAGTAAACTATAGGGGTTTATATCATATTGCTTGAATTTATCCCTCTACATCATGTCATCTTGCTTACTGCGTTACTCTGTTCTTATGAACTTAATACTCTAGATGCATGCTGGATAGAAGTCGATGTGTGGAGTAATAGTAGTAGATGCAGAATCGTTTCGGTCTACTTGACACGGACGTGATGCCTATATTCATGATCATTGCCTTAGATATCTTCATAACTATGCGATTTTCTATCAATTGCTTTCGACGATAATTTGTTCACCCACGTAATACATGCTATGTTTAGAAGCCACTAGTGAAACCTATGGCCCCGGGTCTCTTTCTTATTTATTGCATCTCTTTTATTTACATCGCATCTCGTTTACTATTTTGCAATCTTTAATTTCCAATCTATACAACAAAAATACCAAAAATATTTACATTACTATCTTTATCAGATCTCACTTTTGCGAGTGACCGTGAAGGGATTGACAACCCCTTTATCGCATTGGTTGCAAGGTTCTTGATTGTTTGTGCAGGTACTAGGTGACTTGTGTGTTGTCTCCTTCTGGATTGATACCTTGGTTCTCAAAACTGAGAAATACTTACGCTACTTTGCTGCATCACCCTTTCCTCTTCAAGGGAAAACCAACGCATGCTCAAGAGGTAGCACACTCTTACTTAGAGCTACAATTGATCCCCTATAATTGTGGGTCATCAAGGCTATTTTAAAGGTAGTTGTTGTCGGGAGTGAAGCACCTTTGGTAAGGAAACATTTATATAGTGTGCTGAAATTTATTGTCACTTGTTACTATGGAAAACAATCCTTTGAGGTTTTTTTCGAGGTATCTTCACCTCGTCCGGAACCACAATTAGCTACCCTCAACCTACTACACCTACTGAAAATATTGAATATGAAATTCCTTCGGGTATGATAGAACAACTGCTAGCTAATCCTTATGCAGGAGATGGAACCGAACATCCTGATATGCACTTGATATATGTGGAACAAATTTGTGGATTGTTTAAGCTTGCAGGTTTACCCAGGGATGAAGTGATGAAAAAGGTTTTCCCTTTATCTTTGAAGGGAAAAGCATTGGAATGGTATAGGATATGTGATGACATTGGATCATGGAATTGGAATCGTCTAAAATTGGAGTTCCACCAAAAAATTTATCCTATGCATCTAGTTCATCGTGATCGGAATTATATATATAATTTTTGGCCTCGTGAAGGATAAAGTATCGCTCTAGCTTGGGGGAGGCTTAAAGCAATGTTATATTCATGCCCCAATCATGAGCTCTCAAGAGAAATTATTATCCAGAATTTTTATGCTCAGCTTTCTCGTAATGATCAAACCATGCTTGATACTTCTTGTGCTAGTTCATTTATGAAGAAGACTATTGAATTCCGGTCGGATCTTTTGGAAAGAATTAAACGCAACTCTGAAGATTGGGAACTCGGCGAAGGCAAAGAGTCAATTATAAACCTTAAGTATGATTGTGTTAAATCTTTTATGAATCTTGATGCTTTTCAAAAGTTTACCACTAAATATGGACTTGACTCTGAGATAGTAGCCTCCTTTTGTGAATCATTTGCTACTCATATTGAACTCCGTAAGGAGAAGTGGTTTAAATATCACCCACCTATTAAATAAGAAATTAAAGGACCAGTACGAGTTAAAGAAGAAACTATACTTTATAATGTTGATCCAGTTGTTCCTTCTACTTATATTGAGAAACCACCTTTCCCTGTTAGGATTAAGGAACATGCTAAAGTTTCAAGCGTGGTTAATAAAAGCTATATTAGAACACCTAAACACGATGAACAAATTAAAGTAGAACCTAGTATTGCTATGGTTAAAGATCTCTTGGAAGAAGATATGGATGGGTGCTACCTCTTGAGCACTGCGTTGGATTTCCTTGAAGAGGAAAGGGTGATGCAGCAAAGTAGCGTAAGTATTTCCCTCAGTTTTTGAGAACCAAGGTATCAATCCGGTGAGGAGGCTACTTGAGTCCCTCGTACCTACACAAAGCAAATAACTCCTCGCAACCAATGCGATAAGGGTTGTCAATCCCTTCACGGTCACTTACGAGTGAGATCGATAGAGACGATAAGATAATATTTTGGTATTTTTGTGATAAAGATGCAAAGTAAAATAAAAGAAAAGTAAAAAGCAAAGAAATAAATAAGTGTTGGAAGATTAATATGATGAAGATAGACCGGGGCCATAGGTTTCCCTAGTGGCTTCTCTCGAGAGGATAAGTATTTTACGGTGGGTGACCGAATTCTTGTTGAGCAATTGTGAAATTGAGCATAGTTATGAGAATATCTAGGTATGATCATGTATATAGGCATCACGTCCGAGACAAGTAGACCGACTCCGCACTTTGCATCTACTACTATTACTCCACTCATCAACCGCTATCCGGCATGCATCTAGAGTATTAAGTTCATGAAAAGCAGAGTAGCGCCTTAAGAAAGATGACATGATGTAGAGGATAAATTCATGCAATATGATAAAACCCCATCTTGTTATCCTCGATGGCAACAATACAATCGTGCCTTGCTGCCCATCTCATCCTTTGGGAAAGGACACGCAAGATTGAACCCAAAGCTAAGCACTTCTCCCATTGCAAGAAAGATCAATCTAGTAGGCCAAACCAAACTGATAATTGAAGATACTTGCAAAGATAACCAATCATACATAAAAGAATTCAGAAAAGATTCAAATATTGTTCATAGATAATCTTGATCATAAACCCACAATTCATCGGTCTCAACAAACACACCGCATAAAGAAGATTACATCGAATAGATCTCCACGAGAGAGGGGAGAACATTGTATTGAGATCCAAAAGAGAGAAGAAGCCATCTAGCTACTAACTATGGACCCAAAGGTGCGAGGTAAACTACTCACACTTCATCGGAGGCTATGGTGTTGATATAGAAGCCCTCCGTGATGGGTGCCCCCCTCGTGAACTCCGAACAGGCCCCAAGATGGGATCTCATGGAGTGCAGAAGGTTGCGGCGGTGGAATTAGGTTTTGGCTCCGTGCACGATCGTTTGAAGTGCGTGAGGTATATATAGGAGGAATGAGTGCGTCGGTGTAGCAGCAGGGGGCCACGAGGGTGGAGGCGCGCCACAGGGGGTGGGCGCCTCCTACCTCGTGGCTTCCTATTTGTTTCTTGAAGTAGGGTCCAAGTCTCCGGATCATAATCTTCCTAAAATCACGTTCGAAGGTTTCATTCCGTTTGGACTCCGTTTGATATTCCTTTTCATGAAACTCGAAATAGGCAAAAACAACAATTACAGGCTGGGCCTCCGGTTAATAGGTTAGTCCCAAAAATAATATAAAAGTGAATAATAAAGCCCATTAATGTCCAAAACAGTAGATAATATAGCATGGAGCAATCAAAAATTATAGATACGTTGGAGCGTATCAAGCATCTAAGCTTAATTCCTGCTCGTCCTCGTGTAGGTAAATGATAAAAAGATAATTTTTGATGCGAGTGCTACTTGGCATAATTTCAATGTAATTCTTCTTAATTGTGGTATGAATATTCAGATCCGAAAGATTCAATACAAAAGTTTAATATTGACATAAAAATAATAATACTTCAAGCATACTAACAAAGCAATCATGTCTTCTCAAAATAACATGGCCAAAGAAAGTTATCCTACAAAATCATATAGATGCGGCTGTTGGGTAGCGTAGTAATTTCAAAAATTTCCTACGCACGCAAGACCATGGTGATAGCATAGCGAGAGGGAGAGTGTCGTCACGTACCCTCGTGACCGAAAGCGAGGCGTTATAACAATGCGGTTGATGTAGTAAATGCGTCTTCACGATCCGACCGATCCAAGCACCGAGCGTCACGGCACCTCCGAGTTACGCACACGTTCAGCTCGATGGCGATCCCGGACTCCGATCCAGCAAAGTGTCGGGGATGAGTTCGTCAACCTGACGGCGTGGTGGCGATGATGATGCTCCACCGGCGCGGGGCTTCGCCTAAGCTCCATGACGATATGACTTCTCCGGCGCGAGGGCTTCGCCTAAGCTCATGACGATATGGTGAAGTGGAATATGGTGTGGGGGCACCGCACTGCGGCTGAGAGCGATCCGTAGATCAACTTGTGTGTCATGGGGTGCCCCCTGCCCCGTATATAAAGGAGCAAGGAGGAGGTGGCGGCCAAGGGAGGCGCACCAGGGGAGTCCTACTCCCAGGGAGTAGAACTCCTCCTTTCCTAGTAGGAGTAGGAGAGAAGGAAGGGGAAGGGAAGAGAAGTGCGGCCCTCCCTAGTCCAATTCGGACTAGGCCTTGGAAGCGCGCGGCCTGCCCTAGGCAGCCCCTCTCTTTCCCTTGGGCCCAATAAGGCCCAATACTTCTCCCGGCGAATTCTCGTAACTCTCGGTACTCAAAAAAATACCGAATCATTGGAACCTTTCCGAACTCGAATATAGTCGTCCAATATATCGATATTTATGTCTCGACCATTTCGAGACTCTCGTCATGTCCCCGATCTCATCCGGGACTCCGAACTCCTTGGTACATCAAAACTCATAAACTCATAATATAAGCATCATGAAACCTTAGCGTGCGGACCCTACGGGTTCGAGAACTATGTAGACATGACCTAGAACTATTCTTGGTCAATAACCAATAGCGGAACCTGGATGCCCATATTGGCTCCTACATATTCTCTGAAGATCTTTATCGGTCAAACCGCATAACAACATACGTTGTTCCTTTTGTCATCGGTATGTTACTTGCCGAGATTCGATCGTCGGTATCCAATACCTAGTTCAATCTCGTTACCGGCAAGTCTCTTTACTCGTTACGTAATGCATCATTCCATAACTAACTCATTAGCTACATTGCTTGCAAGGCTTATAGTGATGTGCATTACCGAGAGGGCCAGAGATACCTCTCAGAGCAATCGGAGTGACAAAACCTAATCTCGAAATCGCCAACCCAACATGTACCTTTGGAGACACCTGTAGTACTCCTTTATAATCACCCGATTACGTTGTGACGTTTGGTAGTACCCAAAGTGTTCCTCCATTAGCGGGAGTTGCATAATCTCATAGTTACAGGAACATGTATAAGTCATGAAGAAAGCAATAGCAACATACTAAGCGATCAAGTGCTAGGCTAGCGGAATGGGTCATGTCAATCAGATCATTCTCCTAATGATGTGATCCCGTTAATCAAATGACAACTCATGTCTATGGTTAGGAAACATAACCATCTTCGATTAACGAGCTAGTCAAGTAGAGGCATACTAGTGACACTCTGTTTGTCTATGTATTCACACATGTATTATGTTTCCGGTTAATACAATTCTAGCATGAATAATAAACATCTATCATGAAATAAGGAAATAAATAATAACTTTATTATTGCCTCTAGGGCATATTTCCTTCACTGGCTATGATCTATCTTCACCACACAAAGTATTTAAATCATGCACAACCCCGATGACAAGCCAAGCAATTGTTTCATACTTTTGACATTTTCAAACTTTTTCAATCTTCACGCAATACATGAGCGTGAGCCATGGATATAGCACTATATATGGAATAGAATGGTGGTTGTGGAGAAGAAAAAAAGGAGAAGATAGTCTCACATCAACTAAGCGTATCAACGGGCTATGGAGATGCCCATCAATAGATATCAATGCGAGTGAGTAGGGATTGCCATGCAGCGGATGCACTAGAGCTATAAGTATATGAAAGCTCAACAAAAGAAACTAAGTGGGTGTGCATCCAACTCGCTTGCTCACGAAGACCTAGGGCATTTTGAGGAAGCCCATCATTGGAATATACAAGCCAAGTTCTATAATGAAAAATTCCCACTAGTATATGAAAGTGACAAAATGAGAGACTCTCTATCATGAAGATCATGGTGCTACTTTGAAGCACAAGTGTTGTCGTGGTTTTCACGGCAGATGTCCTCATGAAAGGACTTAGTCGTGGAGCCATCGCTATGGGTTAGCTTAAAGGGTTAAAGCGGACAAGGGGCGCAAGAGAGTTTATACTAGTTATATACGATGAAGGTAAAAGCCTACGTCTAGTTGTGATGGAATTGATGGGGTTTCGATGACGGGGAGGCGAATCGCTTTGCTGAGTCTCGAGTTGTTGTCTGTTGTCTGAACCACCGCCGGTCGTCCCTTATATACATGGGTTAACGCCCATCGGTTCTGAGTTAGAGGCGGCTCATAAACATGTCGGCTCGGTCTCCGCTCTTTCTACCTTACAATGCAAGTTACATATCAATGCGGTTTATAACTACAGGACTTAAACCGGTTACGGGCATGGGCCTTTACTCAGCGTCCTTATGCTGTCTTCATGGGCTTCAAGTTAATCCGACCTATTACGGCGGTTTCGCCCGATAGTAATATCCCAACATTAGGCCCCAGACTGATTTGAACTGGTTCATGTCGATTCGTCAAAAGAACTTTGTCTTCAACATTTTCACATAATTTTGTAAGCCGTGGTGGCGTCATCTTCCCAAATCATGGTAAACCGTCGTGATGTCATCTGTTATAGAAAACTGTGTATGACACATCTTCATTAATGGGTCTCCGACAATCGAGGCGACAACTCCGCTTTCCAAATTTCTGGCTCCTCAATTTTCGCGCCTGACACTTATCCCTTGCCTTTATAAATAGGGCCGAGGGGTCATTTTCACCTTTCCCCCTTGTGCATCTTCGCGCCGTCGTCTTCCTTGCGCCAGTCAGCCCTTGGAGCTCTGCTGCCACCGGCGACCGCCGCCTCTGCTTCGACTCTGGCCGCTGCATCATCCTAAACACACCAGAAAACTGCGGCGCCTCTCCGCTTCTTCATCAACACTGGTAAGCTCCCTGCTCTTTCCGCCATAGATCTGTTCTAGGGTTTCGGTGTTCGTCGGTGTTCTTCGGTGTTCGTTAGTGTCCATTGCCTGCATAATAGGGTTTTGATCCAGACCTTGATAGTTATCCTGTTCAATGATAACCGTAGCTCTTTTTTCCCATCTAATGCGCCTTGCTAAGATAGAAGATCCCATCTAAACCTTCATCCACTGTTTTGGCACCCTCCTTAGGTCTGAATATATTTTCCTTTTACGATATGCATGAGATCGAAAATTGTAATACCAACTTGTGAAATCTATTTTCCTTCACTTATACATCTGCAATCTTGACTCTTCAATGTTTAGACTAGGCGGTTTAACTTTTAGAAAATGACAACCGGTATATACCATTAGTCCCCTTGTTGAACCGCCAATGTACTTCAACTTATAACCTTCACTAGTGTCTTGTTTCCTTTGTTAAACTCCGGTTTGTAAATAAATGACTCGGTTTAGCAATATACTTACATCTTTGTATCACTCTATAGCTGTCCAATGTAAATCTTAAACGGAAATCATTATATTGTAGATCTTCATTGCCATGGCCAAACAAGTGTATGAATGCAATTGGGTCCCTTCTCGAGTAACGGAGGAACAATTAGACAACCTTGTCAAAGCAGGCGCTCTAAGTAAGAAAGATGTCATTCTTTGGAGGGTCCACGGCGGAGTGTCCTCCTACTCCCAAAGGCGGAGAAGTTGTTGTTTTCTTGATCACCTAAGCCGGGTTTCAACCCTCCGGTTCAAAATTCTTCCAGGATGTCTTGGCCAACTTTCAAGCTGCACCCACAAGACATCGGCCCTAACTCTGTAACCAACATCGCCACTTTCAAGTGTTTTGTGAGGTTTACCTTCAAGAGGAACCTTCATTAGAACTATTCAGGATTGCTTTCATCCGAACCGTCGCACGAGTTCAAAGATGGACCTAACACGAAGCTAGGCGGGATGGCGATTAGAAAAGAAAAGAAGTCACCTTTCCTCACGCCAATCTCCACAGTCACCCCAAAGAGTGGAACCAGACCTGGTTTTCTTGCAAGGATCGTCTCGGTGATGAAAACCCCTGCTTGAGTTACCATCACGAGCGTCGAGCAACACACCCTTTTCCTCAAAGGCTGATTGCTAAAGAGAGAATCAAATATGCTCCTCAACTATCCAAGCTTAGGGCCTTTATGGCAAGCGGGTTGACAGGAGTTGATTTTGCACGCTCTTTGGATAAGTGGAGCATTTTGCCCTTGAGCCAACGCCCGGTTTGATGTGTGAGTACAGGGGAATTGAATGATGCTCGGCGGCACATTGATATTCAGCTTCTGAGATGACAAAGTCACGAGGCTGTAAAAAGATGCTGAATGAACCAGAGGCTACCCGTGCTCAAACCGGACTACTCCCTTTTTGCACCATCAACAAACCGCCAGCTGTAAGAATCATACCATCTGTTTATCTGAAACTGCTTTTATCTCAATATTCTCTGAAAATGTGATGATTTTTTGGCGAGGCGATGATCCATTCGGAACAAGAAACCTCCATAAGACAAACCGGTGAAGCCAACCCGTAAAGACCAAAGCTGTGAAAAAACCTGCGGCGGAAGAGAACCCTTGCATCCTCCGATCCACCGGCTGATGATGATGTGGGTAACCCGGATTTTGAGGTAGAACTTGACTCACTTGGTTCATTTTTCATACGCCTTATTGATGATGATTATTGCCAGGATGACGCTGAAGTCAGTCACACCGATGCCGTAGAGGTAATCGTTCTTTCCTCCGATTCAAACCCTTTGCCTTCATTAAAAACCCGTCAGGCAAACCGGAAAGTTAAATTTTCTCATCCTCTTGCTTACTTGGATCCAAACTTTCTTGTAAAGACACAACAGCACGAGGCTCGCCGCACAACCTGGCATAGTGGCCAGGTAGTTACCTCCGCCGGTTTACCGAACAGTCCGGTTCGGAAACATCGATCAGAGGTCTCTTATTCCCTTGACACTTCACGCCCTAAAGCGGGCTGCTTTCGTTAACCTCTTAATCCGTCTGATTCAAATTATCAGGGCACTTCTCATTCCTCCTCTGGCAAGTCGTCAGCCACCAAACTTCCACCCCTCAAGACGGTTATTGGGTAAGTTATGTACTTGCTTTATCCTTGATATGTGTTTTATCGCTATCTTGACCTTCATATTTTACTTTTTGATTGCTAAGCCCGACCAAGCAAGAAGGCTCGGTTGAACACCCCAGCTGATGAAGACGTGGCTGCTAATCCGGAGAAGACTCCAGATCCTGAAGAGGCCAATATTGATGATATGTTGAATGACCCACCGCCTCAACATGAGGACTTCATTACTGAGAAGGCAGAAGTTCACCTCACAGGCCATGCTGACCAGCCGACCAGTCCTATCCGAACTGACAAACCGGCAAGTCCAGCCAAGGATACTAACAAACCGGCCACTCCAGTTCGAGCTGCCAAGGAGAAGGATGATGATGTTCTGATTACTGGCATTGGCTATACGGATCTAGGGAATCCTGTCATTTTGTCGAAGCATACCGCCAAAGAAGAATTTTCTGCAATTGGCAAAGGCAAATGGAATGACGATCTATCCACCTACGCCCATCTGAATGTTCAAGACCTTCATTCCGGCTATCTGAACCGTCTGTTCACCAGCCGTGACTATGAAGCCGGCCTGGTCAATATGATGAAGGAAAAATTTGAGGTAACTTCCTATATGCTTCTCTTCTTGTATTGATTTGTAGCTTATCAACTCCAATAGCCCCCAAGTGACAGTTTAAGATACCGATTTAAACCGGGACTTTAGTAAGTACTCAATGTGAGCCATAATGCATCTTAACTTCACTGAAATAGCCCCCAAGGGCCGGTTTAACTTTATAAAGATGAACCGAGACTTTGTAAAAGAAAACTCCCATGTCAGCATTTTTTGAGCAAACATCCATTAGCCCCCAAGTGCCAAGTTGAATACTTGTATTATGCTTGGGACTTTTGTAGAAAATGTATGATGAAGAGCAAATATGCATTAGCCCCCAAATACCTAGAGTTGAATACTTGTATTATGTTTGGTACTTCAAATATATCTTGTCGCCTCATTATATAATTGTCTCTATGCAGGCTGAGTTGAGCAAGAAAAGAAAGCCAAATAGCTGACTGCAGGAGAACCTTAAAGCGCAACAAGATGAAACCTCCAAAGCGAAGGAAGAGTTGACCAGCACTTTAGGCGCTATGGAGAAACTTAAAGAGAGCTTCAACAAAACAAAGAGCGGGCGGATTGGGAGATTGAGAAATCCGCTTTGGTGGAACAGGCTGAGAAAGCAGAAACCGCTCTTAAACCGGTGGTTGATGAGCTGACCAACGTGAAGCGGCAGGTGAATGCCTTGACCGTCGCTGTATTTGGTGAGCTCTTTGACTTAGGCTTTCTATATATCCATGCAAATATTTTGCCGGTTTACTAATCCTTGTGATGATGCAGGATCTCGTATTAGCCACTTGGGATCTGATGTTCAGAAGAAATTGAAGGCAGCATATACTTTGATAGAGCAGCAGTGTATACGGCGCTGTGAATCATCTACTTGCTTCACACAATAACCGCCTCCCACCTTGATCAAGGATATTTTGCAAAGGTTATCTATGCTTCTTACCCGGGTTGATGAGCTAAAAAAGTCTGTTGCTAGAACGGGCGCTTTGGACACACTGACCCGGGCAAAAGCATGGGTTCCTGACTTTGATCCAGTTGAAGCAGCCCAAGGTTATCCCAGCTTGAAGGAAGACGGAACAGAATTTGGCGAAGATGATCTTTGGATGATAAACCGGGAAGTGTGCCCATTGGCTTGCCAACTAGTTGAAGAAGCAGACATGTCGTACTATCAAGCCAGCTATGATGGCAGGAACAAGCGGTTGCTGCACCAATTCGAGCGCAGAATCTTATCCGTAATCCGTAAGCACACTTATGCCCCGATATTGAACCGTCTATCTTGATAAGTGATGAAGCTGTATTCAAGCCTTAAGCGGGATCGATTGGGCAGCTGTTGATTTCCACCCTTTGGGTAGGGAAGAAGAAGTTGAGCTGGTGCAAGATGATCCATAACCGTCGAGGCCAAAGTGGTGACCAATCATGAGCCGGAGGCGGTTTAGTCTTCTACATGCCGCGACATGTATTTTGAGAAAACAATGATCGGTTAGCCTTTGGAAAGCCTTGTAACAGGCTTAGTTAAAATACTTGTTACGATATGCCTTGGCATATTTATACGCAATTAATCTTGGCTTGATTCGGTCATCGTAAGATATTATCTACATATTCATTTGTCCAAGCTGTTTCTGCAGACAAGAGGTTTAAAGCGCCCTGGCGGTTTACCGCCGGGCGGGTCATGATACCCATATATATATAATCAAAGATGATAACTTAGGTTGTGACATATAACCAAAATTGAAATATATAATACGCAACCTTTATGCATGATGTTGGTGGCCAACCTTGTATGAGGCTTATAACCCAAATCTTTTAGGAGAAATCCACTCCTGTTGATATAAGGCCGGTTTATAATGTAAACCATTCCGGGTTATGATAAACACTAGTTTACTCCATAATAAAAAAAATTAATTGAAAATCAGACCGGGCAAATAGTCTCCGGACTATGAGTTGATCGTATACCGTCAATTTGTAATTGACAGCCGGACCGGGTTGTTTAACACCGGTTTAAAAAGCAACAAAAAATCTTTATCCAAAAAAGAACAGAACTCAAACAAAGGCAAATAAAAACCATTGTAGGCAAGGCTTTGAGACGATCAAGAGGTGTGACCATGGTTCGGACACGACCAAGCCCCCAAGAGGTGTAGCTATGGTTGGGTTCGATCAGGCCCCAAATGATCTTTGTGGCATTACGCCGATCGAGAGGTGTAGCTATGGTTGGGTTCGACCAAGCCCCCAAGTGATGCTGTGGCATTGGGCCGATCAAGAGGTGTAGCTATGGTTTGGATACGACCAAGCCCCCAAGTAATGTTATGGCATTGCGCCGATCAAGAGGTGTAGCTATGGTTCGGATACGACCAAGCCCCCAAGTGATGCTATGGCATTGCGCCTATCAAAAGGTGTAGCTATGGTTCGGATACGACCAAGCCCCCAAGTGATATAATATAAAGCTTTTGAGAAGCTAAACCAAGGGGTAAACCGGATGCCGCTTTAGAAACAGAAGCTCCATGTAACCACACATGATGTAAGAAAACAACAGATACCCCGCTTTAGCTGAGGTTCCGGTTTATTATATTGATCATAATATATACACAATCATAGTATGTACATAAGCAGAGCCTATAGCTCAAGTATAGTAAGGCCGAAGATGAGCAATATTCCACGGCCGACTGGTCTCATCCTCCGATTTACGTGAGTCTTTGCGCTCTCGAACATTGATTAGGTAGTATGACCCGTTGCATAGATTCTTGCTGACCACAAAAGGTCCTTCCCAAGGTGGGGATAACTTGTGCATATCCGTCTGATCCTGGATGAGCCGAAGCACCAAATCTCCTTCTTGAAAGGTTACGGTTCTAACCGGCGGCTATGATAGCGGCGCAGATCTTTGCCGATAAATCGATGAGCAGGCGGCCGCTATGTCACGTTCCTCATCTAACGGGCGAGAGCTTCTTGCCGTGCCTTCTCGTTGCCGTTTCAACATATGCCGCTACGAGGTGAGTCATGACGGTTGTCACTAGGAAGAACTGCCTCCGCTCCATAAACCATGAAGAACGGTGTGTATCCTGTCGACCTGTTGGGCGTGGTGTTGATGCTCCATAACACTGAAGGTAGCTCCTCAACCCAACAACCCGGCGTCCGTTGCAAGGGAACCATAAGCCGGGGTTTGATGCCTGTCAAAATTTCTTGATTGCCCCTCTCTGCTTGACCATTGGACTGTGGGTGAGCCACTGATGATACATCAAGCCGTATGTGCTCATGCTGATAGAACTCCTTCATGGCACCCTTTGATGATTGGTACCATTGTCGGTGATAATGCTATGTGGAAAGCCAAACCGAAAAATCACCTTTTGATGAATTGAACCGCCGTGGCGCGTCACACTTGCTAGCTGGTTCGCCTCCACCCACTTTGTGAACTTGTCAACCGCCACCAAAGGTGGGTCTTCTTGTCTTTGGACCTCTTGAAAGGCCCAACCTTATCCAGCCCCCAAGTCGCATAAACGGCCAAGTAATTGGAATCATCCTCAATTCTTGAGCCGGCACATGAGCGCGCCTTGAGAACTTCTGACAGCCATCACATCTTCTGACCAGATCCTCAGCATCAGCATGAGCGGTTAACCAATAGAAACCGTGACGAAACGCCTTAGCCACCAAAGATTTTGAACCGGCGTGGTGACCACAATCTCCTTCGTGGATCTCGCGTAAAATTTCACAGCCTTCTTCAAGAGATACACAGCGTTGAAACGCCCCTGTCACACTGCAATGATGCAGCTCTCCATCGATAATAGTCATAGACTTGGACCGCCGGATTATCTGTCTGGCCACTGTCTCATCCTCTGGTAACTCGCCCCGGTTCATATATGCGAGATAACATGAAGAGCTGCCACCAACTGAGCTTCCGGGTCGGGAATAGCCAAATCCTCTTCACCAGGGAGCTTGACGGACGGATTATGCAGAACATCCAAGAAGACATTAGGCGGAACCGGTTTACGTTGAGAACCCAGGCGGCTTAAAGCGTCCGCCGCTTCGTTCTTCCGCCGGTCCACATGATCCACCTGATAACCTTTAAAGTGACTTGCAGCAATGTCCACCTCATGATGATATGTTGCCATAAGTGGGTCCTTGGAATCCCAAGTGCCAGACACCTGTTGAGCCACCAGGTCCGAGTCACCGAAGCACTTAACTCGGCTTAGGTTCATCTCCTTAGCCATCCGGAGACCATGGAGTAAAGCTTCATACTCAGCCGCATTGTTAGTGCAAGGGAACATTAAACGGAGAACATAACAAAACTTATCACCTCGTGGGGAAGTTAATACGACTCCAGCCCCCGAGCCCTCCAATTGCCTGGACCCATCAAAGTGAATAGTCCAATAAGTGTGATCCGGCTTCTCTTCAGGCGCTTGTAGTTCTGTCCAGTTGTTGATGAAATCCACAAGTGCTTGAGATTTGATCGCCGTTCAGGGTATATACTTCAACCCGTGAGGCTCGAGCTCTATGGCCCACTTGGCAATCCGCCGATTGCTTCCCATGCGGATTATATCTCCCAAAGGAGCGAGCTGACCACTATGGTGGGATGACCTTGGAAATACTGCTTGAGCTTCCGGCTTGCCATGAAAACCCCATATATTAGCTTCTGCCAGTGTGGGTACCTCTGCTTGGACTCAATAAGTACCTCGCTGATATAATAAACCGGACGCTGAACCGGATACTCCTTTCCTGCCTCCTTGCGCTCCACCACAATAGCCACACTGACAGCCCGAGCATTAGCTGCCACATATAGCAACAACGGCTCCTTGTCAATCGGGGCGGCAAGGACTAGCGGATTAGCTAGTCGCCTCTTTAAATCCTCAAACACTTCATTTGCGTCATCACTCCAGACGAAGTTATCCGTTTTCTTCAGCATCTGATACAAAGGAATGGCCTTCTCGCCAAGGTGGCTGATGAAACCGGCTCAACGCGGCAATCCGGCCTGCCAAGCGTTGAACGTCATTGATACACTTCGGTCTAGCCAAGGAGGTGATGGCCTTGATCTTTTCCGGATTAGCCTCAATGCCCCTGTTAGACACCAGAAAGCCCAAAAGCTTGCCTGCCGACACACCGAAAATGCACTTAGCCGGATTAAGCATCATCTTGTAAACCCGGAGGTTATCAAAGGTTTCCTTTAAGTCATCAATCAACGTCTCCTTCTTCCTTGACTTGACCACAATATCGTCATACATAGGCATGAACATTACAGTCGATTTGTGTATGAAGACAATTCTGCACACACCGTTGATAAGTCGCCTGGGCACTCTTGAGCCCAAAGGGCATGGACACATAGCAAAAGGCTTCAAAGGGGGTTATGAAGGCCGTCTTCTCCTAGTCCTTAACTGCCATCTTGATCTGATGATAACCAGAATATGCATCCAAAAAACTCAAACGCTTGCAACCCGCCGTAGCATCAATAATTTGATCAATACGGGGAAGGGCAAAAGGATCTGC
The DNA here is from genome assembly GCA_021605205.1 of Aegilops longissima. Lineage (NCBI taxonomy): Eukaryota > Viridiplantae > Streptophyta > Magnoliopsida > Poales > Poaceae > Aegilops > Aegilops longissima. The sequence continues at coordinate 29,699 of JAHIAM010005873.1, forward strand.
TGGACAATCTTTGTTGAGATTTGTGTAATCCACACACATCCGCCAAGTGCCGTTCTTCTTAAGGACCAGCACCGGATTAGCCAACCACTCAGGATGGAAGACTTCAATGATAAAACCGGCCGCCAGGAGTCTGGCTACTTCTTCTCCAATAGCCTTGCGTCTTTCTTCATTGAACCGGCGGAGAAACTGTTTGAACAGTTTATACTTAGGATCAACATTAAGTGTGTGCCAACGAGTTCTCTCGGTACACCTCGCATGTCAGAAGGCTTCCACGCAAAGATGTCCCGATTCTCACGGATGAACTCGATGAGCACGCTTTCCTATTTCGGATCAAGTTAGCGGCGATGCTGAACTGCTTGGACGAATCGCGAAGCGCGAAGTCAACAAGCTTAGTCTCATCGGCCGATTTAAACTTCAAGGCCGGATCATGCTCGGTAGTTGGCTTCTTCAACAAAGTCATATCTGCCGGATCAACATTGTCCTTGTAAAACTTTAATTCTTACGTGGCACAAACCGACTCAGCATATGCCACATCACCTTCTTCACACTCGAGCAATCTTGCGGCTCCCATGTCAGTTATGGTTCCCTTATGACCCGGCATCTTGAGCTGCAGATAGACATAGCAAGGTCGTGCCATAAACTTAGCATAAGCCGGCCCGTCCAAACAGGCGTGATACGGACTTCTGATTTTCACCACTTCAAAGGTCAAAGTCTCGATCTCGAGTCATGCTCGTCCCCAAAAGCCAACTCGAGCTATCTTACCAGCAGGATCGCCCGATTTACGGGCACCACACCATGGAACACCGTATTGGATGGTTTAAGATTTTTATCTGTTAATCCCATTCGACGGGAAGTTTCATAATACAGGATATTGATACTGCTCCCTCCGTCCATGAGTACCTTTGTGAACTTATAACCTCCTACATGAGGTGCCACCACCAATGCCAGATGACCTGGATTGTCAACCCGGGCTGGATGATCTTCTCTGCTCCATACAATCGGCTGCTCAGTCTAGCATAGGTAACGGGGCACTGCCGGTCTGACGGAGCTTACTGCCCTCTTATGAAGCTTTTGGTCACGCTTGTCCAAGCTAGTGGTGAAGACATGATATTGCCCACTATTCAACTGCTTCGGATTGCTCTGGTAACCCGACTGCTGCTGCTGCTGATTGCCTTGATAATTGTAGCCACCTTGGTTGCCCTGATTATCTTGATTGTTATGTCCGCCCTGATTACCATGGAAGCCTGAACTGGAATTTCCTCCACCATAACCCGGCCCATGAGACCCAGGGCCTGAGCCGCCACCGGTCCGTGATATCTGGGAAAGCATTAGAATTTTGAACTCTTGCATGATGTAGCAGTCCTTCCAGGTGTGTGGCGGTATCTCCTTCGTCCCATGTTTGGGCAGGGCTAGTTCAATAGGTAAGACAGGCGGTCTGGGTTAGGGTTAGGTTCTCCACCGTGCTGGGGTGGTTTACCCTTGCGCCGTTGGCCCTTGTCCTGTGCGCTGGTATTGGCCACAAAGTCCATGCTGTGACCCGCTTTACGTTTGCCACCGTTTCCATGACCCGTCGGGTTGTGGTGTGATACGTCTCCGTCGTATCTACTTTTCCAAACACTTTTGCCCTTGTTTTGGACTCTAACTTGTATGATTTGAATGGAACTAACCCGGATTGACGCTGTTCAAAGAGAATTGCCATGATGTTGTTTTGTGCGAGAAAACAAAAGTTCTCGAATGACCTGAAACTCCACGAGATGTCTTATAAAAAATAATAAAAAATCCTCGCCAAAGATGAAGACCAGGGGTCCCACACCCTATCCACGAGGGTAGGGGGCGCGCCCCCCCTCCTTTGCGCGCCCCCTACCTCGTGGGCCCCCTGGAGACCCTCCAACGCCAACTCCAACTCCATATATTGGCTTTCGGGGAGAAAAAAATCAGAGAGAAAGTTTCATCGCGTTTTACGATATGGAGCCGCCGCCAAGCCCTAATCTCTCTCGGGAGGGCTGATCTGGAGTCCGTTCGGGGATCCGGAGAGGGGGATTCATCGCCGTCGTCATCATCAACCATCCTCCATCACCAATTTCATGATGCTCGCCACCTTTTAATTCCATCGTAGGCTTGCTGGACGGTGATGGGTTGGATGAGATTTATCATGTAATCGAGTTAGTTTTGTTAGGGTTTGATCTCTAGTATCCACTATGTTCTGAGATTGATGTTGCTATGAATTTGCTATGCTTAATGCTTGTCACTAGGGCCCGAGTGCCATGATTTCAGATCTGAACCTATTATGTTTTCATGAATATATGTGTGTTCTTGATCCTATCTTGCAAGTCTAGTCACCTACTATGTGTTATGATCCGGCAACCCCGAAGTGACAATAATCGGGACCACTCCCGGTGATGACCATAGTTTGAGGAGTTCATGTATTCACTATGTGCTAATGCTTTGTTCGGTTCGTATTAAAGGAGGCCTTAATATCCCTTAGTTTCCAATAGGACCCCGCTGCCACGGGAGGGTAGGACAAAAGATGTCATGCAAGTTCTTTTCCATAAGCACGTATGACTATATTCGGAATACATGCCTACATTACATTGATGAATTGGAGCTAGTTCTGTGTCACCCTATGTTATGACTGTTACATGACGAACCACATCCGGCATCATCACTGATCCGGTGCCTACGAGCTTTCCATATACTGGTTCTCGCTTATTTACTTTTTTGTTGCTACTGTTACAATCACTACAAAAATACCAAAAACATTACTTTTGTTGTCTTTACTTTTGTTACCATTACCGCCACTATCATATTACTTTGCTACTAAACACTTTGCTGCAGATATTAAGTTTCCAGGTGTGGTTGAATTGACAACTCAGCTGCTAATACTTGAGAATATTCTTTGGCTCCCCTTGTGTCGAATCAACGAATTTGGGTTGAATACTCTACCCTCGAAAACTGTTGCGATCCCCTATACTTGTGGGTTATCAATACCTTTTTCTAGCGCCGTTGCCGGGGAGCATAGCTCTATTCTTTGAGTCACTTGGGATTTATATCTGCTGGACACTATGAAGAACTTGAAAGACGCCGAGACAACAATTTATCCCTCAACTACGAGGGAGGTAAGGAACTGCCATCTAGCTCTGCACTTGATTCACCTTCTGTTATGAGTAAGCTAGCGACACCTAAACCTGCTTCTGCTATTCGTTCCGATATGTCGCATGTTATTGCTGATGCCACTTCTGCTATGCATGATACTTATGATGAAACTACTTCTATGCTTGATACTACTGTGCCCCTTGGTGAATTTCTAGATGAACAAATTTCTAGGTCTAGAGAAAGAGAAAATATCGAAACTAAATACAATGATGAAAGTGATGATGAAAATATGCCTGCTATTCCTGAGGGTTATCTTTTTGATGCTGAATATTTTTGCTTGTAAGGATAGATATGAACTTAAGAGGCTGCTAGTTAAATGGAGTAAAGAATCTCTTAGAGATAGGATGAGACCTGACCCTGCTTTTGCTACTTCACCTATCTGTGTTCCTGATAAGGATTATGAATTCTCTGTTGATCCTAATATAATTACTTTGGTTGAATCTGATCCTTTTTATGGCTATGAATCTGAAACTGTTGTGGCACATCTTACTAAATTAAATGATATAGCTGCCCTGTTTACTAATGATGAGACATCGCGCTACTTTTATATACTCAAAATATTTCCGTTCTCATTAAAGGGTGATGCTAAGATATGGTTTAATTCTCTTGATCCTGGTTGTGTGCGTAGTCCCCAGGATATGATTTATTACTTCTCTGCTAAATATTTCCCTGCTCATAAGAAACAAGCTGCTTTGAGGGATATATACAATTTTGTGCAAATTGAAGAAGAGAGTCTCCCACAAGCTTGGGGAGGCTTCTCAAGTTTAATGCTTTGCTGATCATCCTCTTAAGAAACCTGAAATACTTGATATCTTCTATAATGGACTAACCGATGCTTCCAGAGATTACCTGGATAGTTGGCTGGTTCTCTTTTCAGGGAAAGAACACCGGATGAAGCTGAAATTCTATTGAATAATATGTTGACAAATGAAAATAATTGGGCACCTCCTGAGCCAATCCCTGAGCCAATTCCTGAGCCAGCTCCTGAGCCAATTACTGAGTCTATTCCTAAGCCAACTCCAAATAAGAGAGGTGTTCTATTTCTCAGTCCCGAAGATATGCAAGAGGCAAAGAAATCTATGAAAGAAAAAGGTATTAAAGCTGAAGATGTTAAGAATTTACCTCCTATTGAAGAAATACATGGTCTTAATTTACACTTTGTTGAAGAAGTGTATGATCTCAATTCCTTATTCATGAAGAACCTCCTGATCCCGATATCCCGACACAGGTAGTAAAGGTAAATTCTCTCTACAGATATGATAAAGTTGAAGTCCCTCCTACTAAAATTGCTAGTCAGTGCTTGAATGAGTTTGATAACTTTATGTTTAAGCAAGATAACTTTAATGCTTATTTTGGTAGACAATTGAAACAGAATACCTTTATGATTAAACGCTTGAGTGATTATATGGCTAATATTAGAGGTGAACTTAAACTTGTTAGCAAACATGCTTCCTTGGTCACCAATCAAGTAGAACAAGTACTTAAAGCTCAGAAAGAAGTATGTGATGAAATGAATAGTAAGAAAAATGATTATGCTGTTAGAGTGGCTACTAGAACTGGTAGAATGACTCAGGAACAATTGTATCCTGAAGGCCACCCTAAGAGAATCGAGCAAGATTCTCAGAGAAATAATATTGATATGCCTAGTTCTTCTAAAAGGAAGAAAAAGAAAAATGATAGAACTGTGAAAACTTCTAGTGAACCTATTGCTAAACCACCTGATAATCCAAATGACATCTCTATGTCTGATGCTGAAACACAATCTGGTAATGAACATGAACCTAGTGAAAATTTTAATGATGATGTTCCTGATAATGCTCAACCTAGTAATGATAATGACATAGAAGTTGAACCTGCTGTTGATCTTGATAACCCACAATCAAAGAATCAACATTATGATAAGATAGATTTTGTTGCTAGGAAGCACGGTGAAGAAAGGGAACCATGGGTTCAGAAACCCATGCCTTTTCCTCCCAAACCATCCAAGAAAAAGGACGATGAGGATTTTGAGCGCTTTGCTGAAATGATTAGACCCATCTTTTTGCGTATGCAATTGACTGATATGCTCAAAATGAATCCCTATGCTAAATATGTGAAAGATATTGTTACAAATAAAAGAAAGATACCGGAAGCTGAAATTTCCACCATGCTTGCTAATTATACTTTTAAGGGTGGAATACCAAAGAAACTTGGAGATCGAGAGTACCTACTATACCATGCTCCATTAAGAGAAATTATGTTAAAACTGCTTTATGTGATCTTGGAGCCGGTGTTAGTGTTATGCCTCTCTCTTTATATCGTAGACTTGACTTGAATAAGTTGACACCTACTGAAATATCTTTGCAAATGGATGATAAATCAACTGCTATACCTGTCGGTATTTGTGAGGATGTGCCTGTTGTGGTTGCAAACGTTAGTATTTTAACGGACTTTGTTATTCTTGATATTCCCGAGGATGATAGTATGTGTATTATTCTTGGAATACCTTTCCTTAATACTGCAGGGGCTGTTATTGACTGCAACAAAGGCAATGTCACTTTTCATGTTAATGGTAATGAGCATACGGTACACTTTCCGAGGAAACAACCTCAAGTTCATAGTATCAACTCTATTGGAAAAATTCCATCGATTATATTTGGAGGTTTTGAATTTCCTCTCCCTACTGTTAAGAAGAAATATGATATACTTATTATTGGGGATGTCCATATCCCCGTTGAGGTAACATAGTGTTATTCGAAATTTCTCCGGTTCCATGATTATCGGAATGAGTTTGTTAAGAAGACTTGATCAACCTTGTTAGTGGATTCTTTTTGATGAGCATGAGATGGATGAAACTAGAAGCACAACCTTCTGTACCCTCTTTATATTTTCTGTTACTTAGTAGAAATAAAGTAAAATAGTGTTTTTCTGTCTGTTTCTTGATTTATCCGTGCAATATAAAAATATCCCAAAAATAGAAGTCCTCAGAATGCCATGCCAATTTAATATGATTTTTTCGGGAATATTTGAGGATTTTTAGTGCAAAAATTACATGGGAGCTGCCACACTGCCACGAGGGTGGAGGGCGCGCCCTACCCCCCTGGGTGCGCCCCCTGCCTCGTGGGCCCATAGTGGCCCTCCTCCACTTATCCCTGCACCCATCTTCTTCCTCTGTCTCACACAAACCCGAAAAACCAACTCAAGCTCGTGTTCCAGCCACTTTTGCTGCGATTTTCGATCTCCTTGCTCAAAGCACCTCTCGCAAAACTGCTTGGGGAGATTGTTCCTTGGTATGTGACTCCTCCATTGGTCCAATTAGTTTTTGTTCTAGTGCTTTATTTTTGCAAATTTGTGCTGCATAGGTGACCATGTTCTTGAGCTTGCATGTCAAATTTATATGGTTCCAAGTAGTTCTAATGCTTGATATATGCTCTAGGCACTTGTATGAGTAGTTGCTATCAGTTTTATTGAAGTTGGTTCACTTTTGTTTGAAGTTACTAAAAATTTCAGATTATTTCAGAAATAATGAAGAGACTTTTGAGGGGCTCGTCGAGCCGAAGCTCGAGGGAAAAACAAAAGGAAGAAGAGCAGATGCCCAAATTTAATTTGCCTCGCACTGCGGAGGTCCGACCGTGTGAATGGCCTTCCGATGACTTCTTGAGGAGAGCCGGGATTTATGAGGATTTCCATCTATTAATTGAGAACGCCGGCCTCACCGATTTCCTCCGCGACCAACGTCATCAGTATCTCTTACTCACAAATACTTTTGTGCAGAACTTCTACTTTTTCCCTAAAAAATCACCTCCAACAGTAGAGTTCCATTTATATGACGTTGTTAAGGAGATGACATTAGCTAAATTTTGCGAGGTTTGCAAAATACCTTTTGAGGGCACCTTAGATGAACCACACCGTAATGAAGTGGAAGATTTTATTAACACTATCACTGTGGGAGAAACCAGGAAGGTTTCTGATGCAAGAATTACTAGCATACATTTCCCTGTTTTACGCTACTTTGCCTTATTTGCTAGTCGTTGCTTGATTGGTCGCGGGAACTGTGGAAACCTTAGCATTCCTTATATTATCATTTTGTTCCATGGTTTATACCGCAATAACTCTGTTAGTATGGGTGGAATTGTTGCTAGATGGTTAAGTCTGAACCGTACTGTCGGTGTCAAAACCGGCGGATCTCGGGTAGGGGGTCCCGAACTGTGCGTCTAGGCGGATGGTAACAGGAGACAAGGGACACGATGTTTTACCCAGGTTCGGGCCCTCTCGATGGAGGTAAAACCCTACGTCCTGCTAGATTAATATTGATGATGTGTGTTACAAGAGTAGATCTACCACGAGATCAAAGAGGCTAAACCCTAGAAGCTAGCCTATGGTATGATTGTTGTTCGTCCTACGGACTAAAACCCTCCGGTTTATATAGACACCGGATAGGGTTAGGGTTACACAGAGTCGGTTACAATGGTAGGAGATCTACATATCCGTATCACCAAGCTTGCCTTCCACGCCAAGGAAAGTCCCATCCGGACACGGGACGAAGTCTTCAATCTTGTATCTTCATAGTCTTGGAGTCCGGCCGATGATGATAGTTCGGCTATCCGGACACCCCCTAGTCTGGAACTCCCTCAGTAGCCCCTGAACCAGGCTTCAATGACGATGAGTCCGGCACGTATATTGTCTTCGGCGTTGCAAGGCGGGTTCTTCCTCCGAATAATTTATAGAAGATTGTGAACACCAGGATAGTGTCCGGCTCTGCAAAAATAAATTCCACATACCACCGTAGAGAGAATAATGTTACACAAGATCAATCTGCTGACATATTTTGTGGCGTGACGTCGCACCACTACCAAGCCTTTATTCAAATTGTTTTTATTGTTCCACCTCGGTAGCGTTTAAGCGGTTTCTTGGCACGTCTTGTCGAGGCAGAGACCGTGTTCCCCTTATTCCGGATTCCCATCAATACGGACGTGGGTAACCCAACCGCGCCATTGATTGTGGCGCTTGGGAGATAAGCGAGTTTTACCAGGCGGTGGGGACACATGTTTTGTCCGCCCATATAAGGGATAAGGATCCACCCTTTCACCTACGCCTTCTTCCTCCTTTGCTCATCCATTCCCGTGCACTCAAGCTCTAGCGCCCAAGTCCGCACTTTCCTCCTCAACCTTCTCCAACCATGTCAGGAGCGGGAGGCAGATGGATGGCCTCCTCCGTCACGGAGGGGCACATCACAAGACTGCGGGAGGCCGGATACTTGTACGGTGATATCGCGCACAGGCCGCCCGACGCGGGGCAGCTTATTCCAACCCCCAGTCCCCATGAGAGGGTGGTATTTCTTCCCCACTTCCTCCGCGGACTAGGTTTTCCACTTCACCCATTTGTCCGGGGGCTCATGTTCTACTACGGCCTGGACTTCCATGGCCTGGCCCCGAATTTCGTCCTCAACGTCTCGGCGTTTATCGTCGTGTGCGAGGCCTTCCTCTGCATCCAGCCCCACTTCGGCTTGTGGCTCAAGACCTTCAGTGTCAAGCCGAAGGTTGTGAAGGGCAGCCAAGCGGAGTGCGGAGGCGCCATGGTCGGCAAGATGGCCAAAGTCCTATGGCTCGAGGGCTCCTTTGTGGAGACAATAAAGGGGTGGCAATCGGGGTGGTTCTACATCACCGAGCCACGCGACCCTGAATGGGTGGCGGCCCCCGAATTCAGATTTGGATTCCCCACACGGCTCTCATCATGGAAAGAGCGGGCCTGAAGTGGGGAATTCGGACGAGCTATCCGGACTCAAACACGCGTCCGGAACCTGGTGGACAAGAATCGCAGGCTTGTCGACGTAATCCAGGTGATGCTCATCCGTCGGATTCTCCCATGCCAACAACGGGACTTCAATTTGTGGGAGTTCGATCCGACACAGCACCGAACCTTGAGCCGGATCTTCGATACCACGTACGAAGATGCCTGGAAGGTGCTGTTCAAGGGCGCCTAAGCCCCCGCATCCGCTAACAAAGATCGCGGATACAGCTCGCGGCGTCAAGCCAGCGAGGTAAGTTATTTGACCCTTTACGGGGCTCCTTTTCCATAGATTGACTCTACGTGGGTTCTGAAAACTCCCTATTCTTCGACAGGTCTAGCTGAAGACGTCCGGACATATTAACTGTCCGGCTCCTTTGCCAGAAGACCCAACGGACGCCCGATTGACGGGGCTGCTGGCTCCGGCACCCCATGTGGTGCCGGAGACGAAGGCCAAGAAGGAGGCTACGGGAACTCGCAGGAGCACCCGGCGCCAGTCTTTGTCGGATTTCAAGCGTAGTCTTCTCACGAAGATGAGGAGGAAGAAGAAGAAGCTTCTCCCCAGTGAGGGAGGAGAGGAAAAGGAAGGCCGCCCCAACCGGGAGGCGGAGGGTCAGAAGGAAGAACCCTTCCTCGGACTTCTCCACCTGCGCCGACGACGACGAGGGGATCGCCCTCGAGGCCAAGCCCTGGCGAGATCGTAAGTGTCCGGGTACCTGAATAACCTCAAGGTTTTTGCTTTCGCCACATAACGTCTTTCTAATGCCGCATACAACCCTGTAGTTCGAGAGGGTCCTTGGGTGCGTCGGATATGGATTCCCTTCCGACTGCCTCCACCCCTCGTGCCGCGGACGACGCCGAGGTGGGATCCCAGAAAAGGACCCACCAGGAGGGGGAGGCCCCGAAGGTGTCGCAGGACACCCTCCCGGACTGTGCACGGACTCAGCCCGGAGGCCGCGGTGGCTCGAGTCCGTGCGGCCCTTCGTAAGAAGGGCAAGACCGAGGCGCCGGCTGCCTCCGCCCAACCGGAGGTGCGGATAATTCTGGAGGCGCTCAATGGTGCCTCCATCGAAAGAACACCGCACTTTGTTATGAGTGCGGTGATTGAAGGTTCAGCTCGCCAAGAGCGGGCTGACGAAGCCTGCAATAGCCTTCTAACGGGCTTTGAGGTAATAATTTCAACATATGTAAAATGGTACCGCATAGACAGTGAGGCCACGATGCTCGGTTCGGTGTTGGAAAGAAAAGCGGATGAGGATCTTTAGAAAGATAAACGCAGGAGTCATAAAAATATGTCAATATGGGATTGCAGGCTGTGCTGCTGACCTCCACCGCACTGACTGCAGAGGTCAATACTTTGAAGAAAAACCTCAAGCGGTCCGAGAACGAGCTCGGCCATGCCAAGAAGCAGCTCGAGGAAAAATAAGGTGAGTAATACCTTATGAAAATTGTACCTTACAGAAAAGGATTTTGTTGCAAGAAAAATGACAAGGATAACGTGGGTATTGTAGGGGCCGCTAACGAGGTGGCGACCACTGAAGGAGGCGGTGGCAGCGGCCGGCGTAATCTGCGGCATGAACGCACCGAGCGAGAGAAGCAGGAGGCGCGGGTGGCGGAGGTACAACAAGAGCTCCAGGATCTCGTGAAAAAACATGAGAACTTGGAGTGTGACTCGAAGACTCGAGAGTCTGAGCTTGCAACGGCTCTTGAGAGTGCCAAAACCGCTAAGGCCGAAGCCTACAAGGCCCTCCAGGAGATTGAAGCGATGAAGAAAATAGCAGCAGGTAAGGCATTTTTCATGCAGAGTAAGCATGTGAGTGTTAATTACCTGTTGCTTACCCGAATTCGGAGCTCTCCAGGGGCGTTCGCAAAGCTTCCTCGCAGCGTGTCCGATGCTGCCGCATTCTACCGGGCGAGGAGGGAGTTCAACGGAGAAGGTCTTCGGTCTCAAGTATCTTTGAGGCGGACATCCAGTGCCCTTAGCGACCAGTGAAGAAGCTGGTCGAGCTCCACAAAGCGGCCGAACAGGCCATGAAGGGCCTTATAGTTGGTGTGGCCTAAGGAGGCCATGCACAGGAGCTACTTCGGCCTGGTGCGGCGGCTGGTGGATGCGTGCCGTGGGTTGAAGTTATCAAGCATTCCGCTTGTATCGAGGGTGCCGTCGGGCCTTGCCCGCGCAAAGGTGCTTTGGGGCAAGATGGATGCCTGTAAGCTCGTGGACGGACCCGCCACCGGAGGGCAAGGAGCATCGCACGCCCGAGATGTATTATAAGAGTGTCTTTGAAGGCGCCCGCACTATTGCGGTGAGTGCTCCAAAGATGTAATATTTGAGTAGACTCGCATTTTGTTATCCTGTGGGCTGAAAACTTAGTTCATATCGTTAAGCAACGCTTGTTAATTTAAAGTATTACCTTACGTGCGGCTGCTTATCAAATCGAGAGATGGCAAGTCGTCGGCTTCAGCCCCCATGCCACAGTCTTTGGGGTGTTGGGATAAACTTGAGCGCTCTTGTTCCCATTTTGGGTCCATCTAGGAGGCGCTCAACACAACGAACAAGGCAACCGGACTTATAATGCTTGAACACTCTCACTTAGCCATAGAATTCTATAATTTTAAATTTCGTGAAGCCCCTAGTCTTCGGAAGGCGAATTTGGGGCGCTATCACGCCTTGGCGGACAGTATCCGGCTCCTCGCTCTAAGCGGCATAAGTCTTTAAGGACTCGCATGAAAACCTCTCGAACAGCGACGGTCTCTCGCCTCATCATGACGGTCAGTTTAGCTTTCATCGAGGCGTTAACCCAGCCGAGGCTGGGGCGGAATCGCGATGGTTCTCCGGTGCTACCTTAGCGATATAACGGGCGTAAGGTACCAAAACATGGGAGCCGGGCAAACCCAACTATTGACCCAAGACATGATTGAGCCGATGCATATAGTGCTATAAGTTCGGGTGCCGCACTTGTGAAAGTGTTGGACTCATCACACCATAACGCTGGAAACATAAGCCCCGGTGTATATTAGCCGTACCAAAGTGTACGGATGCAACATGTCGTGAATGAACATATGTATGAAAAAGAAATGCAATTATAAGCAAAAAGGTGCTGCATTGTTTTATTCAATAAGTGCTGCTACGAATGCGAAGCGATACAAATAGTGCGATAAGCAAGGTAGGAGACTGTTTAAACATGTCCCCTTCGTGGGTAGGCTGCAGATTGGTGTATGAAAATGCTCGTAATGGAGACCACCAGTATATTCGTTGTAGCCTTTATCCTTCCCTGGCTGTTGCATCGTGAGTTCGGCAGGTCTGCTGCGGACGGGGCTTCCGACAAGCGGAGTCCTGTGTTTAAAAAGTAAAAGGTAAAAAGAAAATAAAAAGGAGCGACACACTTGAGAGCCCCTTGTGTGGTTGAGCCGCTTGATGCGGGTGTATTGTGGTCGTGCCCCCCTCCCCATGCCCATGGTATCTTTAGAGCGTAATGGTGTACGCGAAGGACCTGCTTTGACGTTTCGCAGGAGCTGGGGTTGGGGCCGCACTGCTACGCGTGCTCGGGCGTGCCGGTGGTCTTGTTGTAAGTTACTCCGGGCCGCTTGGCTGTGTCTGGCCGCTTAACGGCCGGATTCGATAATTGCCTTAGAGGCTGCATTGCACTTCGCCGCGAGAGCAGCCAGTATGTTCCTCCGTGAGGAGGGCGTTCGATGTTTCCGTTGACCGTAATGACTCCTCGAGGGCTGGCATCTTGAGCTTGAGGTATCGTGGTGCGGCACGCGTTGAACTTTGCAACGGCAGCGATGCGTCCGAAAGCAAGGCATGATAGCCGCCATGAGCGGGACTATGTCAAAGATTAACTCCTCGCCGGAAGTTATCCGGGATCCAAGACCACTTCGGTGTAATTGATGTTGGGGAGCGAGCAGAAATTCAAAATTTTCCCACGTGTCACCAAGATCTATCTATGGAGAAACTAGCAACGAGGGAAGGAGAGTGCATCTACATACCCTTGTAGATCGCTAAGCGAAGCGTTCATGAGAACGGAGTTGAAGGAGTCGTACTCGTCGTGATCCAAATCACCGGAGATCCTAGTGCGAGCGGACGGCACCTCGCGTTCAACACACGTACAGCCGGTGGCGTCTCCCACGCCTTGATCCAGCAAGGAGAGAGGGAGAGGTTGAGGAAGACTCCATCCAGCAGCAGCACAACGGCGTGGTGGTGGTGGAGGGCGTGGCAATCTGCAGGGCTTCGCCAAGCACCAAGGGATAAAAAACCCAAAAAAAAAAAAAAAAGGGCCCCAAAAGGGGGGTTTTTTTGAAAAATTTTTTTAAAAATTTAATTTTTAAAAAAAAAAAACCCCCCTTTTTTTGGGGGGGGGGGCCCCCCCCAAAAAAAAAAAGGGGGGAAAAAAACCCCAAAATTTTAATCCAAAAACCCAAAAAAAAAAATTTTAGGGGTTTGGGGCCCCCAAAGGGGGTTTTTTTAAAAAAAAAAAAGGGGGGAATTTTTTTAAAAAAAACCCTTTTTTCCCCCCGGGGGGTTTAATTTTTGGTTTTAACCAAACCCCAATTTTTTTTTAAAAAAAGGGGAAAAGGGAAAGGGAAAACCCCCCCCCCCCAAAAAAACCAAAGGGTTAGGGTTTTTCCCCCCCTTTAATTTTTTACCCAAAATTTCCCGGTTTTCCCAACCCCCGGGGGAAAAAAAAAAACCCTTAAAAAGGGGTTAAAAGGGGCCGGCTTTAAAGGGAAAAATTTTTTTTCCCCCCCCCATTAAAACAAAATTTTCCCCCCTTTTTTTTTAAAAAATTTTTAAAAATCAAAAGGGAAAATTAACCAAAAAAAATTTTAAAGGGGGGGGGGAAAAATTATTCCCCCCCCCCCTCCTTTGGGGTTTTGGGGGAAATTTTTTTCCCCCCTTTTTTTTTTGGAAAACCCCCCAAATAAAAAATTTTCCTCCGGGAACCCCCCCCCTTTCCCGGGTTTTTGGGGGAAAGCCCCAAAAATTTTTTTGGGGGGCCCCCTTTTGGTTTCCCCCCCCCGGGGGGCCCCCCCTTTGGGTTTTTTTTAAATTTTTGGGGAACCTTTTCCCCCGGAAGGGCCCTAAGGAAAAAAAAGGGGGTTGAAGGCCCCGGGGGGGATTTTAAAAGGGGGCCCCAAAAAAAAAGGGGGCCCAAGGGGGGGTTTTTTCCTGTAAAAAATTTCCCCTTTTTCCAATTTTTTTAAATTTCCCTTTGCCTTCCGGAAAAAAATTTTTCCCCCCCAAATTTGGTAATTTTTTTTTGGGGGGGAAAAAAGGGAAAAAACCCCCCCGGGGGGGGGCCCCCCGGGGGGGGGGGGGGGTTTTCCCCCCCTTTTTTAAAACCCCAAACCTTTGGGCCTTTTCCCCTTTGGGGTTTTTAAAACCAACCCAAACCCCGGGGGAAAAAAATTTTTTCCTTTCCCCATGGGGCCCAAAATTTAACCCCCTTTTTTGGGGAAAAAGGGGAAAAAAAAACCCCCGGGGGGCCCCCAAAAGGGTTTTGGGCCCCCGGGGGAAAAAAATTTTCGGGTTTCCTTTTTTTTTTTTAAAAAAAAAATTTTTTTTGGAATTTTTCCAAAAAAACCCCTTAAAATTTTTGGGTTTTTTTCCCGGGCCCCCCAAAAATTTTGGGGGGGGAAACCCCGGGAATAAAAAAAAGGGTTAAATTTTTTTTTTTTAAAAGGGAACGGGGGAAACCCCCCCAAACCCCCCCCGGGGGCCCCTTCCCCCCCCCCCCCAAAAGGGGGGCCCGGGTTTTCCCCCCCAAAAAATTTTTTCCCCAAAGGTTTTTTTTAAAAAAAAATTTCCCCCCAAGGGAAAAACCCCCCAAATTCCCCCCCGGGGGAAAACCCCGGGAAAGGGGTTTTCCCGGTTTTGGGGAAAAATTTTGGGGAAAAAAAAAAAAAACCCTTGGGGGAAAATTAAAAAGGGGGCCCCCGGGCCCAAAAGTTTTTTTTTTTTTTTAAACTTTAAAATTTTTTTTTAAAAAAAACCCCTTGGTTTTTTTTAAAAGGGTTTTAAAAAAAGGGAAGGGGTTTTCCCCCTTTTTTCCCCCCCGGGGTTTAATCCAAAAAATTTCCCAAAGGGTCCAAATTTTGGGAAACCAAAAAAATTTTTGGAAAAAATTTTTTGGGTTTACCCCCTTTTTTAAAATTTTTTAAAAAATTAAAACCCGGGTTCCCTTTTAAAACCCCCCGGGTCCCAAAACCCCCAAACCCCCTTTTTCCCAAAAAAAAGGTTTTTTTTGGGGGAAAAAAGGGTTTAAGCATTCCCCTTTAAACCCCCCTTTTTTTTCCCCCCCCCGGAAAATTTTTTTTTTTTCCCCGGGGGGGCCCCCCCCCCTTTTTAAGGGAAACCCGGGTTTGGGCCCCAAAAATTTTTTTTCCGGGGGGGGGGGGCCCCCCTTTTCCCTTTGGAAAACCCCCCCAAACCCCGGACCCCAAAAACCCCAAAAAAAAAAAAAAAGGGGAAAATTTTTAATTCCCAAAAATTTTTTCCCCCCCCCCCCCAAAAAACCAAAAACCCCTTTTAAAAATTTTTGGGAAAAAAACCCCCCTTTGGGGGTTTTTTTTTTTGGGGGGGGGGGCCCCCAAAACCAAAAAAAAAAAATTTTTTAACCCGTTTCCCCCAAAAAGGCCCCCCTTTTTAAAAAAAAAACCCCCGGGGCCCCCCGGGGGGAAAAAAAATTTTAATTAAAAGGGGGCCGGGGTTTCCCTTTGGTTTTTTTTAAATTTTTTTTTCCCCCCCCTTTTTTTTTTTTGGGGAAAGGGAAAACCCCCCCCGGGGGGCCCCCGGGAAAAACCGGGGGGTTTTTTTCTTTTTCCCCTTCCCTTTTTTTGGGCCGGGGTTTTTTAAAGGGTTTTTAGGAAAAAAATGCCCGGGGGGTTTTCCCCCCAAAGGGTTTTCCCCCGGGTTTTAACTTTTATTTAAACCCCCAAAATTTTTTTTGGGCCCTTGGGGTTGGGGGCCCAACCCCCCCCCCCCCTTTTTTTTTTGAAGGGGGTTTTAAAACCCCATTTTTTTTAAAAAAAATTTTCCCCAAAAGGGTTTTTAAAATAAAAACCCCCCGGGAAAGGGGCCCAAATTTTTTCCCCCCCCGGGGGGGGCCCCCCCCCTTTTTTTTTTGGGGAAAAAAAAAAAAATTTTCGGGAAAAATGGGCCCCCCAATCCCCCCAAAACCCGGGGGCCCGGGGGTTTTTTTTTTTCCCCATTTTTTTTTTTTTTTCTGGGGGTTTTGGGGAAATTTTTTAAATTTTTTTTTGGGGGGAAACCAATTTTAAATTGGGTTTTAAAAACCCTTTAATTTTAACCCGGGGGCCCGGTTTTTAAAAAAGGGGGTTTTTTTTTCAACCCTTTTTTCCCCCTTTTTTTTTTCCCCCAAGGCAAAGGGGGCCAAACCCCTTTTTCCCTTGGGCCCTTTTTTTTCCCCCCTTTTTTAAAAAAAAAATTTTGGGGGGTTTTTTTCCCCAAGGGTTTTTTAATTTCCCCCAAAAAAAGGCCCATTTGGAGGGGGGGAAAAAGGGGGAAAAAGGAAAAAATTGGGGTTTTTTTCCAATTTTTTTTTTTTTTTTTTTTCCCCCCCCTTTTTTTTTTTTTTTTTAGGTTTTAAAACCCAAACCCTTTTTTTTTCCCCCCGGGGTTTTCCCCCTTTAAATTGGTTTTTTTTTTTTTTTTCCCCCCCCGGGGGGTTTTTTGGGTTTCCCCTTTTTTTTTCCAAACCTTTTTTTCCCGGGATTTAAAAAAAATTGGAAAAAAAAATTTTTTTTGGGGGAAAATTTTTTGGGAAAAAATTTTTGGGAAAAAAACCCCTTTAAAAATAAAAAAATCCCGCCAAAATTTTTTGGGGGGTTTTTTTTTAAAACCCCGGGGAAAAAATTTCCCTTTTTAAGGGGCCCCCGGTTGAGCCGATGCATATAGTGCTATAAGTTCGTGGTGCACTTGTGAAAGTGTTCGACTCATCACACCATAACGCTGGAAACATAAGCCCTGGTGTATATTAGCTGCACCAAAGTATACGGATGCAACATGTCGTGAATGAACATATGTATGAAAAAGAAATGCAATTATAAGCAAAAAGGTGCTGCATTGTTTTATTCAATAAGTGCTTTCACGAATGCGAACGATACAAATAGTCACGGCAAGCAAGGTAGGAGACTGTTTAAACATGTCTTCCGTCGGGTAGGCTGCAGATTGGTGTATGAAAATGCTCGTAATGGAGACCACACAGTATATTCGCTATGTAGCTTTTATCCTTCACTGGTTGTTGTATCGTGAGTTCGGCAGGTCTGTTTGCAGATGTGAGCTTCCACAAACGGAGTCCCGTGGTTAAAAGTAAAAGTAAAAAGAAAATAAAAGGAACGACACACTTGAGAGCCCCTGTGTGGTTGAGCCGATGCCGGTGTATTGTGGTGCGCCCTCCCCATGCCCATGGTATCTTTAGAGTGTAATGGTCTACGCAAGGACCTGCTTTGACGCTTCGCAGAGCTGGGGGTTGGGGCCGCACTGCTACGCGTGCTCGGAACGTGCCAGGTGGTCTTGTTGTAAGTTACTCGAGGCGGCTTGTCTGTACGGCGCTTAACGCCGGATTCGATAATTGCCTTAAGAGGTCTGCACTTCTCGCCACGCGAAGTCACCAGATGTTCCTCCGGAGGAGGGAACGCTCGAGGTTTCCGTTGACCGTAATGACTCCTCGAGGCCCTCGCATCTTGAGCTTGAGGTATGCGTGGTGCGGCACTGCTGCTGAACTTTGTAAGCGGCGCTGCACGTCTGGAAAAGGCATGATAACCGGGCCATGAACGGGACTATGTCAAAGATTAACTCCTCGCCTTGAGTTATCCGGGATCCAAGACCACTTCCAAAGTAATTGATGTTGGGGAGCGTGGCAGAAATTCAAAATTTTCCTACGTGTCACCAAGATCTATCTATGGAGAAACTATAACGAGGAAGGAGAGTGCATCTACATACCCTTGTAGATCGCTAAGCGGAAGCGTTCATGAAACAGAGTTGAAGGAGTCGTTTCGTCGTGATCCAAATCACCGGAGATCCTAGTGCCGAGCAGACGGCACCTCGCGTTCAACACACACGTACAGCCGGTGACGCCTCCCACGCCTTGATCCAGCAAGGAGAGAGGGAGAGGTTGAGAAGACTCCATCCAGCAGCACAGGCAACGGCGTGGTGGTGGTGGAGGAGCGTGGCAATCCGCAGAGGCCCGCCAAGCACCAAGGAGAGGAGGAGGAGGAGAGGGGCTGCACCAGGAGGAGAAAACTCATGTGGTTGGGCAGCCCCAAACCCCAAGTATATATAGGGGGAGGGCTGCGCCCCATCTAGGGTTTCCACCCCTAGGGGTGCGGCCAGCCCTATATGGGGCTTGGGAGGCGGCCAGAGGGAGAGAGAGGGCGCCCACTAGATGGGCCTTAGGGCCCATCGCGCCTAGGGTTTGCCCCTTCCCCTTCCTGCGCCTTGGGCCCTATGAGCGCACCAGCCCACTTGGGCTGGTCCCCTCCACCTTAGCCCATGCAGCTCCTCCAGGGTTGGTGGCCCCACTTGGTGGACTCCAAGGACCCTCCGGTGGTCGATACGTTACATCAAAAACCCGAATCTTTTCGGTGACCAAAACAGAGAATTCCATATATAAATCTTTACCTCCGGACCATTCCAGAACTCCTCGTGACGTCCGGGATCTCATCCGGGACTCGAACAACATTCGGCAACCACATACAAACTTCCTTTATAACCCTAAGCGTCGCCGAACCTTGTGTAGACCCTACGGGTTCGGGAGACATGTAGACATGGCCAGGCGTTCTCGGTCAAGCCAACAGCGGATGCAGATACCCATATTGGCTCCCACATGTTCCACGATGATCTCGCCGGATGACCACGATGTCAAGGACTCAATCGATCCGTATACAATTCCCTTTGTGCGGTGTTACTTGCCGAGATTCGATCGTCGGTATCCGATATACCTTGTTCAATCTCGTTACCGGCAAGTCTCTTTACTCGTTCGTAACACATCATCCGTGATCAACCCCTTGGTCATTGTGCACATATGATGATGTCCCTGCAAGTGGGCCAGATACCTCTCCGAAGGGTGACAAATCGATCTTTCGATTCGTGCCAACAACAGACACTTTGGAGATACCTGTGCACCTTTATAGCCACCCGTTCACGTTGTGGCGTTTGGTACACCCAAAGCATTCCTACCTGATTATCCGGGAGTTGCACAATCTCATGGTCTAAGGAAATGATACTTGACATTAGAAAAGCTTTAGCATACGAACTACGATCTTTGTTGCTAGGCTTAGTATTGGGTCTTGTCCATCACATCATTCTCCTAATGATGTAGATCCCGTTATCAACGACATCCAATGTCCATGGTGAGGAAGCTAAGTAACCATCTATTGATCAACGAGCTAGTCTACTAGAGGCTTACTAGGGACATGGTGTTGTCTATGTATCCACACATGTATCTGAGTTTCCTATCAATACAATTATAGCATGGATAATAAGCGATTATCATGAACAAGGAAATATAATAATAACTAATTTATTATTGCCTCTAGGGCATATTTCCAACAGTCTCCCACTTGCACTAGAAGTCGATAATCTAGTTCACATCGCCATGTGATTAACAACGATAGGTCACATCATGTGACCAACATCAAAGTTTACTAGTGTCTTAAACTAGATTCACATCATCATGTGATTAAGACTCAATGAGTTCTGGGGTTTGATCATGTTTTGCTTGTGAGAGGTTTTAGTCAACAGGTGCCGCAACATTCAGATCCGTATGTACTCCGCAATTCTCTATGTCATATTGTAAATGTTGCTTCCGCTCCACTTGAAGCTATTCCTAATGGTTGCTCCACTATCGTATCCGGTTTGCTACTCAGAGTCATTCGGATAGGTGTTAAAGCTTGCACATCGGCGTAACTCTTTACATCGAACTCTTTATCACCTCCATAATCGAGAAACATGTCCTTATTTACTCCAAGGACAATTTTGACCGCTGTCCAATGATCCCCATTCTTGGATCATTCTTGTACCTATAGTGACTCATGGCAAGGCACACATTCGGTGCGGTATTTTACTGTAGCATACTATAGAGCCTACGTCTAAAGCATGGGGCGATTACCGTCCTTCTCTCTTTTCTGCAGTGGTGAAGCTTTAAGTCTTAACTTCATACCTTACATCTCAGGCAAGAACTCCTTCTTTGGTGATCCATCTTGAACACCTTCAAGATCATGTCAGAATATATGCTCATTTGAAAGTACCATTAAACATTTTGATCTATCCTTATAGATCTTGATGCTCAATGTTCAAGTAGCTTAATCCAGGTTTTCCTTGAAAAACACTTTCAAATAACCCTATATGCTTTCAGGAAATTCTACATCATTTCGATCAACAATATGTCAACAACATATACTCATCAGAAATTCTATAGTGCTCCCACTCACTTCTTTGGAAATACAAGTTTCTCATAAACTTTGTATAAACCCAAAATCTTTGATCATCTCATCAAAGCGCACATTCCAACTCCGAGATGCTTACTCGGGTCCTTAGAAGGATATTTGGAGCCGCATACCTTTTTAGCATCCTTAGGATCGACAAAACTTTACGATTGTATCACATACAACCTTTCCTTACTGAAGCGGTAAGAAACTCATTTTGACATCCATCTGCGAAATTTCATAAATGCAGCTAATGCTAACATGATTCCGCGGACTTAAGCATCGCTACGGATGAGAAAATCTCATCGTGAGTCAACTCCTTGAACTTGTGAAAAACTCTTGCATACAAGTCGAGCTTCACAGAGTGCGGTGACATTACCGTCCGCGTCATCTTCTTAAAGATCCATTTTATCTCAATGGCTTGCCGATCATGGACAGAGTCCACCAAAATCCATGCTTTGTTACGATACATGGATCCTATCTGGATTTCATGGCTTCTAACCATTTGTTGGAATTTGGGCCCACCATTGCTTCTCCATAGCTCGTAGGTTCATTGTTGTCTAGCAACATGACCTTCAAGACAGGATTGCGTACCACTCTGAAGTGATGCGCATCCTTGTCACCCACAGTGCATTAGTGACTTGATCAAAACTTCGAGTCACTATCATAGCTTCTACTTCAATTGGTGTATAGGTGCCACGGGAACAACTTCACATGCCCTGCTACACACACACTGGTTGAAGTGATGGTTCAATAACCTCATCAAGTCTCCACCATCCTCCACTCAACTTTTCGAGGCGAAACTTTTCCTCGAAAGGACCCGATTCAAGAAACAATCCCTATTGCTTCCGGATCTGAATTGGGAGGAATACCCAACTGTTTTGGGTGTCCTATGAAGATGCATTTATCCGCTTTGGGTTCGAGCTTATCAACCTGAAACTTTTTTCACATAAGCGTCGCAGCCCCAAACTTTTAAGAAATGACAACAGGTTTCTCCAAACATAGTTCAAGCGGTGTCGTCTCAAGCGAATTATATGGTGCCCTATTAAAGTGAGTGCGGTTGTCTCTAATGCCTAACCCATGAGCGATAGTGAGTAATCGATAAGAGACATCATGGTATGCACCATATCCAATGAAAGTGCAACTATGATGTTCGGACACACCATCACACTATGGTGTTCAGTGATATTAAGTGTGAAACAATTTCCACAATGTCTCAATTGTGTACCAAAGCTTCATAACTCGAGATATTCATCTCTATGATCATATCATAGACATTTTATCCCTCTTGTCACGAAGATCTTCAACTTCACTCTGAAATACTTGAACCTTTCAATAATTCAGACTGTGTTTCATCAAGTAAATATACTCAACATCTACTCAAATCATCATGAAGTAAGAACATAATGATATTCCTTTGCATGCCTCGGCACTCATTGGATTGCACATCAAAATGTATTACTTCCAACAAGTTGCTATCTTGTTCCATCTTCTTTTGAAGCGAGGCTTTTAGGTCATCTTGCCCATGGTATGATTTTGCATATCTCAAGTGATTCAAAATCAAGTGAGTCCAAGCGATCCATCTGCATGGAGTTTCTTCATGCGTATACACCAATAGACATGGTTCGCATGTCTCAAACTTTTAAAAAGCAGTGAGTCAAAGATCCATCAACATGGAGCTTCTTCATGCGTTTTACACCAATATGACTTACATAAGCGATTGCCACAGTAAGTGAATACTATCATTACTATCTTATATACTTTTGGCATGAAAATGTGTATCTTGTAATCGAGATTCAAATAAACCATTCCTATAGGTGCAAGACCATTGAAGGTATTATTCAAATAAATGAAGTAACCATTATTCTCCTTAAATGAATAACCCGTATTAGCAGAACATAATCCAATCATGTCTATGCTCAACGCATAAACCAAATGACAATAATTATGGTTTAATACTAACCTTGATGGTAGAAGGAGCGTCGATGTTTGATCACATCAAAATTGGAAACACTTCCAACACATATCGTCGACTCTCCTTTAGCTAGTCTCCGTTTATTCCGTAGCTCTTTTATTTTGAGTTACTAACACTTAGCAACCTAACCGTATCTAACACCCTGGTGCTACTAGGAGTACTAGTAAAGTACACATTAACATAATGTATATCCAATATACTTCTATCGACCTTGCCAGCCTTCTCATCTACCAAGTATCTAGGGTAATTCTGCTCTAGTGGCTGTTCCCCTTATTACAGAAGCACTTAGTCTCGGGTTTGGGCTCAACCTTGGGTTTCTTCACTAGAGCAGCAGCTGATTTGCCGCTTCATGAAGTATCCCTCTCGCCCTTGCCCTTCTTGAAACTAGTGGTTTCACCAACCATCAACAATTGATGCTCCTACTTGACTTCTACTTTAGATTGTCAAACATCGCTAACACTTCAAGGATCATCATATCTATCCCTCGATATGTTATAGTTCATCACGAAGCTCTAGTAGCTTGGTGGCAATGTCTTTGGAGAAACATCACTATCTCATCTGGAAGATTAACTCCCACTCGATTCAAGTGATTGTTGTACCTGCATAATCTGAGTACGAACTCAACGATTGAGATCTTCTCCCTTAGTTTGTAGGCTAGAAAACTGCGCCGGAGGTCTCATACCTCTTGACGTGGGCACGAGCCTCGAAATCCCAATTTCAGCTCTCGTAACATCTCATATGTTCCGCGACGTTTTAAACGCCTTTGGTGCCTCAATTCTAAGCCGCTTAACATTACCGAACTATCACGTAGTCATCAAAACGTGTGTGCGGATCAAGAACATCCACGCATCACGCTGGGCCGGTCCAGCAGAACCGAAGTGCATTAAGGACATAAGCTTTCACTGACCGCATAATTGCTACCGTCAACTTTCAACTATATTTTCTCTAGGAACATATCTAATCAGTGGAACTAAAGCGAAGCCATTTACATAATTTGCAAAAGGTCTTTTGACTATGTTCGAGATAATTAAGTTCATCTTATGAACTCCCACTCAAATAGACATCCCTCCGTCATCTAAGTGATTACATGATCCGAATCAACTAGGCCGTGTCCGATCA
>JAHIAM010005874.1:0-34459 GCA_021605205.1 Aegilops longissima
TTGTGCGAGGGGTGAGGAATCTGTTGGGGCGGGGTGAAGAGAGGAGTATTGGGATCAGACTTTCCCAAAGTCATCATTCATCACGGTGTGGTGCATCCTATATCCACATCTTCATCTTCAATTTCCTCAACACCAGCCTCTTGATTTGTGAGCTGAGGCATAGGTGAGAAATGGCTGAGGGTTGAAGGATTGCGTCCACTTCAATTTCTTCATCAATCTGCTCGTGAAGCGGCGGAATGATGTTCTTCATCGAGATCGATTGGGATCTCATAGTCTTCTCAAAGGAACAAGGTCCTTTGATGGCATGGAGAAATCGAACAACATCATTGGATTTTCAAAGGAGCTGGTCATTGGCTTCATTTTCTTAGCGGCGAAGAATTTGACACATCTGATGCCTTCCTTTTCTTCCACGGCTCGTTACTGCAGCCTTGGTTTCTTCACCTCGAGGCGGATGGAAGAATTGGAGTTGGTGTTGGCGCGGGAGGGGTGAGGAATCTGGTTGATTTTCTTGAGCTGGCAGATGCAGATTGCCTGTTTTATTCGATTTCTTGAGCGCACCACTAGTGGATGCCACAGCAATTTCTTCGGTGGTGGAATGGGATCATCAGCCTGGAACTAGCATTTTCATCGGCGACTGAAGCGTCATCGGTGGTCTTGGCATGTTCTTCGTCGATGGTGAGGCTTCCACTGAGGAATTGCATGTTGCGTTGGGGCAGCAACATTTGTGAATTTCTTCGTCAGGTTAGCGAATCGACCTTGGCTCCTTGCCAATCAGCATAATAGGAATCGAAGTTTTCTTTGAGGTCTTGAATTTGATCTGGACCTTGAGAAGCTCCTCGGTGTCATTTTGACAACGTTTTCTTGAGGAACTTCTCCTTTACGTATTGAGCCTTTTGATTTCTCTTGCCTTTTCAAACTTCCATTTCTCTCGGTGATGAAATGGGTCAACATATGACTTTGTCCGAGTGGATGAAAGTCGGGCATAGGGGTATTGGGATCCTTGTGCGAGAGATCAATATAATCGAGGACTTTCTTGGATCAACGAAGTGGCACAAATGTACCTTTGGCTCTAGCGGCCTTTTCTTGGCGGTCTCGATGATTTCCATAAGTTCATCATCGAAGCTTCATCATCGGAAGGCACATGGAATGCAACCTGCTTCTTCTTTGGACTTGGCGAGGACCTCGTCCAGCTGTTGCTTTGGTCTTGGTGAGTCGGGCGGATGATGAAAGTGGTGCTCTTGAGAACTTCTGAAACTCGAGAGCAATTGAGAAACCAGCAGTCCTTTGACATGTAGCGGATGCACGAGGCGAGGATTTTGTGGAGCTGTTGAGGACTTTGGTGGAGCTGTAGCGATGTGAGAATTTGCCTTGAAGGCTATTTCTTTGAGAACTTGGCCGTGAGGGTGATGGTGAAACACTTGGCTTATGAGCAGGCTTCTTTGGCATGGATTTCCTCGGTTTGACGAGGCCTCGATGGCGATAGCGATGGCAGAATCCTCATTGAATTTCTTCTTGCCTCCTTGGCTTGTCTTGCCAATTTAGCTTGGCGCTTAGCCCATTCATCGGAAAGTCCTCACCACGTTTGATGCTTGTGGGATCTGCTACTTGGCAGTGCCAATGGAGCTCTTGGGCATGGAGGATTTAGGCGAATTTCTTCATGTACTTTGGAGTCACATATCATACTCCCTCCATTCCCGTGCCCATCTCCGTTCAATCTTACGAATCGCACCTTGCGCTGATTTTTTGTTTTCTTCATCGGTGTGCAATAGTCGGCATAAATTTCCTCGAGGATTTCAAGCGCGATCATAACCTCGGGTTTCTTTCCTCCTTTACGTGGCTTCTTACCGTCGCCATGTTCTTGAGTTGAGGAATTTGAACAATTGAGTTCTCTGAAGAAGTATGCAGTTTTTCTTGAGAAGCAGCTGCAAATGAGTTAAGTTGATGAGAACCTAGTGATTCAGCGGCGGACATGTATACTGTGAGCAGAGTATAGTTGCGAGGAATTTGGAGAGGTCATATGCGTTCTCGAAGGTTTTCAAAAGAACAAGTTTTGAGGATTTTGACGGATGAGCCTTGAAGAATTTCACTAAGCGTTCTTTGTCTTAGGTTCGAGTTATGCGGATCGAGGATCCACACAATTGAGGAATCTTGAAGAAAATCATTGCTTAGAAAGCGAATCAAGAGCATATTTTGTTTGAGGTGTTCATATGTGTGAAGATTTGAAGAATAAACACCTTTGAAGATTTTCAAGAAGGTTTGAGAATCAAGCGAGTAATAAAAGTAACTTTTAATTACCGAAGTGAAGAACACGACGAACTAGGAAGAACAGTTGGGATGTTCATCGTTCAGATCTTCACGCCCTAACTTGGCGGAGGAAGACAACTACGGCGGCGGAGTGAGGATTTCCATGATCGGTAGAAATCGTCGGCGACGAGTCGAGCGATGAAACTCTTCCTCACCGGCTGACGATGGAGTAGCGGCGGCGCTAGGGTTTGAGGAGCTCGGCGGGAGAGAGGTCGGCGGAGTAAAAGAAGTGAGGAAGGGAGAGGTATTTATAGACACGGTGAAAAGCGGATCGCCGAAGATTTAGAGACGAGCGTGCCTGACCATTTCCTTCTCCGACATGTGTCATCCGCGTCTTGTGTAGTGGAGATCGTGTCGATTTTGGGTGAATAAAATAATGCATCGTGGGATGTGGAGCGGTTTGGCGGCAAAACCGAAAGTTTGGATAAGATCAGTTTTAAAGTTCCGTTCGCAATTTCTTGGTGTCAAGGACACGGTGAAGATTTTGAGCGAGTTTCAAAATAGAGCATATGAAGAATTTGTGAATAGATTGGGTTGAGTATAGCATAGGGGAAGGTCCGATCACATTCACTTAGCGAGCGACTTGAAGAAATAGCCATAAGTGAATCTTTGTAGAGGACATAAACCCATATATATATAGCCAATGAAGAAAGGCAGCGGAAATAGTGAAGATTTTGCAAAGTTGAAGAATTTGAAAAAGCTGAAGAATTTCAAAAGCGAGGAAAAACTCAAATTGAAGATTTTCAACTTTGGTGGTGGCGTGACCCACCGTATAAGAATGATGATTTCAGACACGCATACAATTGTCGTGGGTTACGAGAATCAAATTCTTCATTAATTTCTTCACACTAAGAGTGTTATTCTTCATTGATTGAAGAAAATGTTTCTTCATGTGTTGCACATCTAAGTCATCAATTTTGCATAAGTGTGAGGATGTGTGTCCTTTTTCAAAGAACGTTCGAAGATTCTAAGATATTTAGCTCACACGCAACTTGCTAAATCTCTTCTCATCCAAGGGCTTAGTGAAGATATCAGCTAGCTGTTCTTGAGTCTTCACGTGCTTTCGATGGAGATGTAAGCCCTTCAACACATGATCATGAAGAAAATGATGGCGAATTTGAATGTGCTTTGTCTTGAGTCTGGCTGGGTTGTGAGCAATCTTGATGGCACTCTCATTGTCACGATGAGAGGCACATTCTTCACGTTGATGCCATAGTCCTTGAGTCTATTTCATCCACAGCAATTGAGCACAACACGAGCCAGCAGCAATGTATTCAGCTTCCATGATGAAGCGGTGATCATGATTCTGTTTCTTGAGGACCAACGGACCAAAGATCATCAGAAATGACAAGTACCAGATGTTGACTTGCGGTCCACACGATCACCAGCATAGTCAAAGTCAGAATATCAATGAGATCAAAAGTAGAGCCCTTGGGGTACCATAATCCTAGTGTTGGTGTGTGAGCTAGATATCGAAGAATATGCTTCTGACCTTATGGTGTGATTCCTTGGTGTAGCTTGAAATCGGGCACACATGCAAACACTAAGCATTATATCTGGCCTAGATGCACATAAGTACAATAAAGAACCAATCATGGGCGGTATACCTTGTGATCGAAGTCAATACCATTTTCATCGATTGCATAGATGGCCATTTGTGGGCATAGGAATTTTAGCGCCTTTGCAATCTTGCATGCGAATTTCTTTAGGACATCTTTGAGGTATTTCTCTGAGATATGAATATGCCATTGTGTTGTTGTGAATTTGAAGACCTAAGAAGAATTTCAACTCTCCATCATAGACATTTGATATTCTTCACTCATCATATAGGCAAATTCATCACTATAACGTTGGTCGATCAGCCAAAGATAATATCATCAACATATATTTGGCACACAAACAGTTCACCATCATAAGATTTAGTAAAGAGAGTAGGATCGAGTGAACAGGGTGTGAAGCCATTCTTCGAAGAATTCCTTCAATGTATCATACCATGCATAGTGAACTTGTTTGAGACCATAGAGGGCCTTATTAAGTCGAAGACTTTGTCGGGATCTTTGGATCTTCAAAACACAGGGGTTGAGCAACATATACTTCTTCCTCAAGCTTACCATTGAGGAATGCACTTTTCACATCCATTTGATATAAAGTGATATTGTGATGGTTAGCATAGGCGAGTAATATGCGAATAGACTCAAGTCTAGCAACAGTGCAAAAGTTTCATCGAAATCAATTCCTTCAACTGTGTGTAGCCTTGAGCTACTAGTCGTGCCTTATTCCTCACCACAAGGCCATTTTCATCTTGCTTGTTGCGGTAGATCCACTTTGTGCCAATGATATTATGCTTGCGAGGATCTGGACGTTTGACCGGTTCGAGACATTGTTGAGCTCGAACTGAAGTAATTATTCTTGCATAGCCTGAATCCACTCCGGCTCCAGAAATGCTTCATCTACCTTAGTGGGCTCCGTGATAGAGACAAAAGCATAGTGCCCACAAAAGTTAGATAAATGTTAAGCTTTTGAGCGTGTGAGAGGACCTGGTGCTTTAATGTCATTGATGATCTTCTCCACTTGCACTTCTTTTTGCAGCGAGGATGAGCTGGTTGTCGTCGAGGAATTTGATCATTTTCTCGAGCACCATTGTCTTGACATTATCTTGAGTGCATCATTTCGGCGTTCTTCAGCGTCTGAGGAATGAATTCTTGCAGTTTCTTCAATTGGAATGACATCCTCGGTTGCCTTGAACTTGATAGATTCCTCGGTGCTGGTTCATCTAACACAGAAGGTAGGTGCTCTCTTTGCGAGCCATTGGTTTCATCGAACCGCACATCTCTGATGTCAACAATCTTGTGAAGAGTGATGTTGAAGACTACGTAGGTGTCTGAGTCCTTTCGTAACCAAGCATAAAACCTTCATGTGCTTTGGTGCAAATTTAGAGTTGTGATGAGGATCTCTAATCCAGCATTTTGCACGAAGACTTTGAAATAACTTACATTGGGTTTCTTGTCGTTGAGGAGTTCATAGGCAGTCTTTTGAAGAATTTGTGACGATATACTCTGTTGATGATGTGTACGCATATCAATTGCATCAATCCAAAAGCGACTAGGCGTTTTGTATTCATCAAGCATAGTGCGAGCCATCTCAACAAGAGTTACGTTCTTGCGCTCCACGGCGCCATTTCTTTGAGGAGTATAAGGGCAGATAACTCATGAGTAATACCAAGTTCATCAAGATAGTCATCAAGACCGAATTCTTGAACTCAGTTCCATTGTCACTCTGATGTGCTTGATCTTCACACCAAAGATAGTTGAAGCCCTCGAGGAAAATCGTTTGAAGACTTCCTGCACTTGATTTTTGTAAGTAACAATGTGTACCCATGTGTGTGAGAGTAATCATCAACAATAACAAAGCCATATAGAGATGCATCATTAACGACAGCTGAGTAATGATTGGGACCAAAGAGGTCCATGTGAAGCAATTGAAGGGGCGGTAGTGGTCATGATAGTCTTATTTGGATGCTTGGCCTTGGTCATTTTCCAGCTTCACGGGCTCCGCATAAGTGATCCTTGAGAATTTGACATTCTCAATGCCAATGACATGCTTCTTCTTATGGCGTGTGCAAATTCCTCATGCCTGCGTGACCAAGTCGCCGATGCCATAACCAGCCTTCTGAAGCTTTTGCAAGTAAACACACGGCCGATTGTGGTCCTATAGAAAAGTCAACAATATACAAGTCTCCTCTCCTAAAGCCTTCGAAGACTTTGGAATTGTCAGCTTCCATAATCACAACACAGCGATACTTGCCAAAGATAACAACCATATCAAGATCACAAAGCATTGAGACTGACATGAGGTTGTATCCTAAGGACTCAACAAGCATGACTTTGTCCATGTGTATGTCCTTAGAGATCATAACCTTACCAAGACCAATACGACTTTTGCCTTTGTCAGCAAAAATGATATGCTTCAGATGTGACGGTGATAAGGGAGCATCCATTAATAGATTCTTGTCACCAGTCATGTGATTCGTACATCCACTATCGAGAACCCACTCAGTGGCTTTGGGTTGGTCATCCTGCAGATGAATTAGTACAACTTACGATCTCATATACTTCATCAGTGAAGAATATGATATCAAGTTCATCAGATGAATTTCATCGGTCGGCATTATGAGATAAGCGGTATGAGGGCGTGTGAAATGAAAGTTCATTTCATCATGATTAGCTGCGTCCTTCGAGCAATTTTGTGAGGTCCCGAAAATTCTTTAGACGTTAAGGCGCGTCGGAGACTGACCCTGCGAAGAGATTAGTTCTTTTCTTCACCACCCACATCGAAGGGGTGGCAAAGAGTTCATCACTCTGCGAGCACCATACGAGAATGGTGGCATAGAGGCCAATCCATTTCGTTTCACATAAGAGGGGTTAGGGTAAGCATATGAATAAGAGAGAAATTCTTGAGGACTTATGAACATATTGGTTTGAAGAATAATGCACATATTCATAGCCCTTAGCTCTACCCTGCGAAACGAGTTATTATACGATGATAATCATATGAGGACTTTGATCCTTTTGAGAATTTGATCCATGTGAGGAATTTGGTCGTATGAGGACTTGGATCCATATGAAAAATTTGGTCCATATGAAGAATTTGATCTGGGGTTCCTATTCTTCACGGGTGGTGTCATGAGGACATTCACTGAAGACTTTCAAGGCACTTCTTGAACCCAGATTTTCTTCATGGGGAACCGTTCCTGCGATTAGTGCCAACATATCTAGCAAATACTTCACCATTCTGATTTTTGAACAGTTTATAGTTGGAGTCAAATGACTCATCGGAAGAATGAGGAGATTAGCATGTAAAGCCAGATAAGTTAGATGGATCAAGCTGGAGGTCCTTTGCAGCAACCCATGAGGTTTTGGGATCTGCTCGGGCTTCCAATATGTTCCATCAGCATTGAGTTTCCTCTCAAAGGCAATACCCTCTTTCCTAGGGTTCTGTTGAGGATCTGCTTTTAAGCACATCACAAAAGTCGATGCCCTTTGAGGCTTTTGTGTATACTGTCATATACAATTCCTTCAACCACTGCATCGTAAATGATACTAGAAATGTCCTCGGATGAGGAATTAGTGATAGCAGAGGCAAGTGAAGAATTTGTAACAGTTGAAGCATTTGAACATTGGTGAAGAATTAGTAGATTCACGTTCAATGCACTTTAAGCATGGAGGAACAAATTCTTCACGAGAAGTGCTGATTTGTTGAGCAAGTAATGAATCGCGCTCCTTACGAAGATCTTCATAACTCACTCTTAGCTTCTCAAGATCTTGCTTTCTTTGAAGAAATTCATAAGAAAGTTTCTCATGATCGAGATAAGAGAGTGTTATGATGACCTTGAAAAGCTATCAAGCCTAGGCTGAAGTCTCTGAAGATTTTCGATCGAGGGCTTTAGTGCGATCCATTTCTTCACCTAACATATCATCACTTTTATCTAGCATGTTTGAACCTTTTCCAAAGCCCTTTGTTGTTTTACAGCAATTTTAGCAAGTTTTGAGTAAGCTGGGCTTTAGATCTTCATGATTCATTTTCACTAGATTAGGAGGAGATATATTTGAGTACCTTGGCACCCTTTACCATGAAGCAATAGGTGGGAGTGTAGTCATCACTATCTTCATGAGATTTGTTGTTGAGGTCATTTTCTTGAGTTGAAGATGGACTTCTTGTGAAAGCGATGGCGAGAGCTAGACTCGCCACACCAAACTCAGATTCTTACGATGCTTCCTCTTCCTCATGTTCCTCAGATTCAGCTTGAGTCTATTTCCTTGCCAATGAATGCGAGCCTTTTTGGAGCTGCTCTTCTTGTGAGAAGAAGGCTTTGAGGATTTTGTTGATGAAGATTTCGATGATTTCTTTTTCTTCTTGGCGTCATCGAAGCTGTAATCCTTGTGTTTCTTCTTCTTTAATTCCTTTTCCCACTAAGGACAATCTTGGATGTAGTGACCAGGTTTCTTGCATTTGTGACAAAGTCTTCTCTTATAGTCCTTTGGATGAGGAATCACTTGCTCCTTGAGGATTTTCCTAATCGACCACGTCTTGAGAACTTGGAATTTCTTCACGAGCAGTGCTAGCTCTGGCCTAATTCTTGAGGATCTCCAAGGCTACTACGAGTCTTCACACTCGGATTGAGACCTTGCCTTGGCCTTGAGACGCGCGTTTTTCCATAGCTAGAGCCATAGAGATCTCTCTTTTGACAAGCTGGAACTCATGAGTATTTAGCCTCTCGAGGGTATCGGCTGGATCAAGTGACTTGTAGTCAACCGCGCTCTTGTATTATCGGTGCGAGTATCAAATGAGGAATCAGCGATCTTAACAATTTCTTCACCACCTCATGGTTGGTGATGTCGAGAGCGCCAAGTGCTTGAAGCTCATTTGAGATGTCGATGAAGCGATCGCTGAGTTTGTTGAACATTTTAGTTGTCGAGTCTTTTGAAGCGGTTGAAGAGATTCGAAGAACATCAACTCGAGAGTCCGCTGAGTTGAGACTCCTTCATTCACTTTGGACCTGTCCCGGATGAGCTTAGCGATTCCAAAGCACTCACTCTTCCATCTTGACCTTTGCTCGAGATGGACACATATGATATTCTTAAGCTTGAGAATCGAGTTGCTTGAATCTCTTCACATCATTGACATTCGGAGAAGTTGTGGTGAGGAACACCATTTTCCACAACATACGGAGATCGTTGTCAATTGCTTCAAGATGCATTACGCATCTTGTTCTTCGATATGGGTAGTCCGTCCCATCAAGGTAGGACACCTGTTGAGACCTTGATCATACTGCGGTCGACATAACTAAAACTCCGGTGGTTAAACCAAAATCACACAAAACAAGGAGTACCTTGCTCGATACCAATTGAAAGTCGTTATATCGACTAGAGGGGGTGAATAAGCGATTTTATGAATTCTTCGAGGAATTTGAAGGTGAGAAATTCCTTAGCAAAGAACTACTTGCAGTGGAATAAGTACTCGAGTAAGCATAACAGAATACATGCATGGTCATCATGATGAAATGAAGACTAGCTCGAGTCTGAA
This sequence comes from Aegilops longissima, assembly GCA_021605205.1. NCBI lineage: Eukaryota > Viridiplantae > Streptophyta > Magnoliopsida > Poales > Poaceae > Aegilops > Aegilops longissima. Next base: position 9,388 of record JAHIAM010005874.1, read on the forward strand.
AAGCGTAATCACGAGGATAACACAAGATGAAGAACAACGGTGAAGAAATTGAGCGAGGAAATTGAGAAACTCTTGATCAAAGTCTTCAAACATAGATATGAACAAACACTCAACACGGTAATGAGGAAATGAAAGGGTTGAGGAAATAGAACCGATTAGGTTGGTGAAGACAATGATTTGGTAGACCAGTTCAAGCTGCTTTGTCTCGGTTATGCGTCTGGTTGGGCGATTTGGGTATTTAAACTCGAGGACACAGTCCGGACACCCGATCGCTGAGCACGCCTCGAGGACACCAAGTCCTCGCCGTATTCTCCTTGAACTAAGGTCACATAGACCTCGTCCAATCACTCGTGGTAAGTCTTGACGACTTCCAAACCTTCACAGACTTGGTCACTCGGCGATCCACAATTCCTCTTGGATGCTCTAGACCATGGCGCCTAACCGTCTGGAAGAAGCACGGTCTTCAAAGGTAACAAGCGTCGGATCCACGCAGGATCAATTTCTTGATGATGCTCAATCACTTTGGGTTTTATGGGGTTTGGTTTTGGGGTTTTCCTCACTCGATGATTTTGCTCAAAGTCCTCGGAGGATGAGTTGCTCTCAAATGACAAGTGTCAAGTTCTCTCGGAGCAGCCAACCAGCTAGTGGTTGTGAGAGCGGCTATTTATAGCCTAGGAGCAACCGGCATGATAAGACATAAATGCCCTTCAATGATATGATCGTTTGGTGGATAAGATATTTTGGGACAGGTGCGCTTAACCACGACAGCGGTCGGAAATTTGAATCTCAAATTCCTCGGGGCTATCATGATCCTCACTGTGTAGGCAATCCTTTGGCGAATTCCTAACTCCTCGGTCGAACAAATTCCTCGGCGACGGAAGAACTTCGTCTCATCCTTTGAAGAAATTGGTGAGCTGTATGAGATTTCAAAGGCTTCACTTTCGAAGGATTGGTAGGTGTAGGATTTTGAGTTGAGCATCACATGGAAATTTTTCCTTAGTATTTCCTCGACCCCCTTTAACGATGCGGTGTTTCCTATGACTCAAGAAGAGAAAGCGAAACTACAAAACAAGTCTTCACGCTTCATGTTCCTCAAATGAATACCAAGTCTTCAAGGTCACACCAATTTCTTCACTTTCAAAGTCTTGAAAAGTCTTGAATATCAAAGTCTTGATCGAAGAACTTCATTTTTAGAGGTCGACTTTCTCTGTAAATATCAAACTCCTCATAGACTTATAGACCTGTGTACACTTACAAACGCATTAGTTCCTTAACCTATAAGTCTTCAATCCACCAAAATCACTAAGGGGCACTAGATGCACTTACAGTTGTCTTTTTAGACGCCTATTCCGGTTACCATCAGATCCATCTGTATGGACCCGATGAGATTAAAACAGAGTTCATCACTCCATTCGGATTGTACATTATGTCACCATGCCATTCGGTCTCAAGAATGCGGAGCCACATTCATGAGGATGATTGAAGTGTTTGCTCACTCAAATCGGTCGGAATGTGGAAGCATACATGGATGATATAGTGGTCAAGTCACGAAAGGGTTCCGACCTGTTGGTGACCTTGCTGAAACATTTGCCAATATCGGAGGTATGATATCGAGCTTAATCCATCAAAGTGTACATTTGGAGTTCTGGTGGAAAGTTACTCGGTTTTCTCGTTTCGGCGAGGAATCGATGCTAACCCGAAAAGGTTGGCACTATACTCCGAATGGGCGCCAATGCGTGTGCGATGTCGAGAAACTTCTTTGGATGCTTGGCGCTTTAAGTTGATTCATCTCTCGCCTCGGTGAAAAGGCATTGCCTCTTTACCGGTGATGAAGAAGTCGAGACAAGTTCGAGTGGACTCTAGAAGCTGATGCAGCGTTTGCGAGCTCAAAGCTCTGCTCTCCACCAACCGGTGCTTGCTGCTCCAATCAGCAAGGAGCCTTTCTTTGCTTTACATTGCAGCCCTTTGGACAAGTCGTCGATGCCGTACTTACGATCGGCGGGAAGAAGAAGGAAAAACCTTCAAAGTTCAGCCCGATTTATTATCTTTAAAATCTTGACCCCATCAAAGCTAAGATACCCTCACTATCGGAAGCTTGTTTATGGGATCTATATGACCATGAAGAAGGTTGCTCATTATTTCTCGATCATTCCATTACGGTTGTCGGTGAAGCCCCTTTGTTAGAAATTCTTCATAACAGAGATGCAAGCTGGTCGAGTGGCAAAATGGGCGATTGAACTCCTTCCCTTGATATCAAATTCGAGGAAAAAGCCATCAAGTCCCAAGCAATAGCAGATTTCCTCGCAGTGGGTGAACAGCAATTTCCGACCCAAGTTCACTCGGAACATTGGACTATGTTTTCTATGGTTCCAAGATCTTTGAGCGGTTACAGTGCGGGGTTGTATTGGTTTCCCCGAGGAGATAGGCTCAAGTATGTTCTCAGATTCACTTTGATTCTTCCAACAACGAAGCAGAATATGAAGCACTCCTGTATGGGTTGCGCATGTCCATTTCACTCGGCGTCCGTCGCCTTATGGTCTATGGCGACTCAGATCTGGTTGTTAATCAAGTGATGAAGGAGTGGGATGTCGAAGCCCAGCTATGACAGGTTATTTGTCATGCGATGAAAGCTAGAGAAGAAATTCGAGGGTTAGAGCTTCATCATATACCCGACTGAAAAATCAAGCTGCGGATGATTTGTCGAAGATAGGGTCAAGAGGAAGCCATTCCCGATAATGTATTTTGGAACACATTCATGCTCCATCGGTGCAGGAAGATCCTTTCACGAAGAAGCCCGCAGCAAAAGTGCCAATGATCCGGTGAAGTTGAGGTCGGCCGTGGTCGACCTGATTATGGAAGTTGTGGTCATCACTCCCGGCCGGAGACGAGTGCCGTACATCGCATATATCCTAAGGAAAGAGCTCCCGAGAATGAAGAAGAGGCTCGACGGATCGTCCGTCGATCCAAGGCCTTCTGATGATCAAGGGACAATTTATGCGAGAAAGCCTTGTTGGAGTCGGCAAGAAGTGTATCACGCCGGAAGAAGGTCGAGATAATTCTTGAGGATATCCACTCGGGAACTGTGGCCATCATCGTCCTCTCGGACCATTGTGGCTAAAAGCATACCGGCGGGATTTTCTTGGCTGAAAGCAAATGAAATGGCAAAAGAAATAGTCGACAAGTGTGAAGGATGTCGGTTCTATTCCAACATGTCGCACAAGCCAGCCTCAGCCTTGAAGACCATTCCACTCGTTTGGCCTTAGCTGTTTGGGGATTGGACATGATTGGACCGTTGAGCTGGCGAAGTGGTTTCACCCATTTGCTAGTAGCGATCGACAAGTTCACCAAGTGGATCGAAGCCAAGCCCATCAAGAACCTCGATGCATGCACTGCTATCGGTTTCATCGGAGAGTTGATATTCAGATATGGAGTTCGCATAGCATCATCACCGACAATGGGTCAAACTTGATAATGACAAGTTCAAAGCCTTCTCGCCTCTCAAAGGCCACAGCGGGTCGACTATGCTTGATGGCTCATCCTCGGTCGAATGGACAAGCGAGCGTGCAAGCGACCTCATTCTCAAAGGGCTAAAACCTCGGCTGATCGTGATCTCAAACCCTGGCGGCGGAGCTTGGGTCGACGAACTTCCATTAGTTCTCACGGGGATTGAGGACCACTCCTAATCGTTCGACTAGGAGAACTCCATTCTTCTGGTCTATGGAGCTGAAGCAGTTCTGCCGAGTGACCTTCTTCACAATGCGCCTCGAGTGAGCTATACTCTGAAGAAGAAGCGGAACAAGCCCGGCAAGATCTTGTCGACCTCTTGGAAGAGGAGAGAGATGGCCTTGATCCGCTCGACTATCTATCAGCAAGACTTGCGTCGATTCCATGCAGGAATGTGAAGAGTCGAGCCTTCCAAGAGGAGATTTGGTCCTCGAGTGGATCAGCAGAAACCACACAAGCTTGCTCCCTTGGGAAGGTCCTTCATCATCACAGAGTCCTCCACAGCGGAGCATATCATCTCTACAAGCGTTGATCGCGGATCGGCGAGCCTCGACTTGGAGCGGAGCTGCTCCGCCCCTTTTACATAAAAACTCACTTGGTTGAGATGTAATAAAAGTGCTTTTGAAGTTTGTTTATCCAAGACAAGAATGTTATAATTTTCCCAGTTATTGTTATTGCTTTTGTTGAAATTTCCCCGGTGGGTGGCTTAGTCGCGAATCCGATTAGCCTAAGTTTTACAAAAAAAAATCCTTTCGAGTCGAGCAGTCTCTCACTCGGGGGCTTGCTTCTGAATCCGCCGCCTAAGTATCCAAAATCCTACAGTGGCGAGCCAGCCTCCCACTCGGAGGCTTAGCTGCAGTCAAGTACTCGCCTAAGTATTCAAATCCTACTGAGTGGCGAGCCAGCCTCCCACTCGGAGGCTTAAGCTGCATCAAGTACTCGCCTAAGTATTCAAATCCTACAGTGGCGAGCCAGCCTCCCACTCGGAGGCTTAGCTGCAGTCAAGTACTCGCCTAAGTATCCAAACTCCTACCAGAGTGGCGAGCCAGCCTCACTCGGAGGCTTAGCTGCATCAAGTACTGCGCCTAAGTAATAGAAATCCTGCAGTGGAGAGCAAACCTCCCACTTGGGGCAAGCTGCAGCCAGTGCTGCGCCTAAGTAATAAAAATCCTACAGAGTGGAGAGCAAACCTCCCACTCGGGAGCTTAACTACAAGCCAGTGCTCGCCTAAGTAATAAAAATCCTACAGTGGAAGCAAACCTCCCACTCGGGGCTTAAGCTGTAGCCAGTGCTCGCCTAAGTAATAAAAATCCTACCAGTGGACAGCAAACCTCCCACTCGGGGGCTTAAGCTGAAGGAAATATGCCTAGAGGCAATAATAAAGTTATTATTTATTTCCTTATACCATGATAAATGTTTATTATTCATGCTAGAATTGTATTAACGGAAACATAATACATGTGTGAATACATAGACAAGCAGATAGTCACTAGTATGCCTCTACAAGACTAGCTCATTAATCGAAGATGGTTATGTTTCCTAACCATAGACATGTGTTGTCATTTGATTAATGGGATCACATCATTAGGAGAATGATGTGATTGACATGACCCATTCCGTTAACTTAGCACTTGATCGTTTAGTATGTTGCTAATGCTTTCTTCATGACCCATACATGTTCTGTAACTATGAGATTATGCAACTCCGTTTACGGAGGAACACTTTGGGTACTACCAAGCGTCTGGCGTAAGCTGGGTGATTATAAAGGAGTACTACAGGTGTCTCCAAAGGTACTTGTTGGGTTGGCGTATTTGAGATTAGGTTTTGTCACTCCGATTGTGGAGAGGTATCTCTAGGCCTTCTCGGTGATACACATCACTTAAGCCTTGCAAGCATTACAACTAATGAGTTAGTTGTGAGATGATGTATTCGGAGCGAGTAAAGAGACTTACGGTATGAGATTGAACTAGGTATTGGATACCAAGCGATCGAATCTCGGGTAAGTAACATACCGATGACAAAGGAACAACGTATGTCGTTATGCGGTTTGACCGATAAAGATCTTCGTAGAATATGTAGGAACCAATATGGGCATCCAGGTTCCGCTATTGGTTATTGACCGAGAATGGTTCTAGGTCATGTCTACATAGTTCTCGAACCCGTAGAGTCCATGCAACAACGTTTGATGTGAGTTCATTATGAGTTTATAAGTATTGATGCACGAAGGTTGTTGAGTCCCGGATGTGATCACGGACATGACGAGGAGTCTCGAAATGGTCGAGACATAAAGATTGATATATTGGAAGCCTACATTTGGACATGGAAGTGTTCGAGTGAAATCGAAATTCTGCAGATGCAGGGAGGTTACGGAACCCAAGAACTACATGGGCCATAGTGGGCCTTGGTGGAAAGGAGAAAGGGCCAGCCCTAGGTGGCGCGCCCCCCTTTCCTAGTCCTATTAGGACTAGGAAAGGTGGGCGGCCCCCCTCTCTCTTTCCCCTCAGGAATCCTAATCCAACTAGGATTGGAGGAATCCTACTCCCGGAGGAGTAGGACTCCTAGCGCGCCCCCTCTTGGCGGCCAGCCCCTCCCCTTGGCTCCTTTATATCTGGGGCAGGGGCACCCTAGAACACACAAGTTGATCTACGGATCGTTCCTTAGCCGTGTGCGGTGCCCCTTCCACCATATTCCACTTGGTCATATCGTCGTAGAGCTTGGCGAAGCCTGCGCGGAGAAGTCATATCGTCGCGGAGCTTAAGCGAAGCCCTGCGTCGGTGGAGCATCAACATCGTCCTGCGCCCGTCGTCTTGTGGAACTCATCCCGACACTTTGCTGGATCGGAGTCGGGGATCGTCATCGAGCTGAGCGTGTGCGAGAACTTCGGAGGTGCCGTCGTTCGGTGCTTGGATCGGTCGGATCGTGAAGGCGTCGACTACATCAACAGCGTTGTTATAGCGCTTCGCTTTCGGTCTCACAGTGCGTGGGCGGACCTCTCCCTCTCGTTGCTATGCCATCACCATGGTCTTGCGTGTTCGTAGGAAATTTTTGAAATTACTCGTTCCCCAGCGATGGCATCGAGCCTGGTTTTATGCGTTGATGTCATATGCGAGTAGAACACAAGTGAGTTGTGGGCGATATAAGTCATCTGCTTACCAGCATGTCATACTTTGGTTCAGCGGTATTGTGAGATGAAGCGGCCGGACCGACATTACAGCGTGCGCTTCTGCGAGACTGGTTTCACCGCTCGAGAGCACTCGTTGCTTAAAGGTGACGGCGGGTGTCTGTCTCTCTCACTTTAGTTGAACCGAGTGTGGCTCGCCCGGTCCTTGCGAAGGTTAAAACAGCACCAACTTGACAAACTATCGTTGTGGTTTTGATGCGTAGGTAAAGCGGTTCTTGCTCAGCCCGTAGCAGCCACGTAAAACTTGCAACAACAAAGTAGAGGGCGTCTAACTTGTTTTTGCAGGGCATGATGTGATGTGATGTGGTCAAGGCGTGATGCTATATTTTATTGTATGAGATGATCATGTTTTGTAACGAGTTATCGGCAGCTGGCGAGGAGCCATATGGTTGTCGCTTTATTGTATGAAATGCAAGCGCCATGTAATTGCTTTACTTTATCACTAAGCGTAGCGATAGTCGTAGAAGCAATAGTTGGCGAGGCGACAACGATGCTCGATGGAGATCAAGGTGTCGGCGCGGTGGCGATGGTGATCATGGCGGTGCTTGGCGATGGAATCACAAGCACAAGATGATGATGACCATATCATATCACTTATATTGATTGCATGTGATGTTTATCCTTTATGCATCTTATCTTGCTTTGATTGCGGTAGCATTATAAGATGATCTCTCACTAAAATTATCAAGAAGTGTTCTCCCTGGTATGCACCGTTGCCAAAGTTCGTAGTACCCGGACACCGCGTGATGATCGGGTGTGATAAGTTCTCGTCCATCTACAGCGGGTGCAAAACAGTTGCTGCAGCGGAATACTCAGGTTAAACTTGCGAGCCTTGCATATAACAGATATGGCCTCGGAACACGGAGACCGAAAGGTCGAGCGTGAATCATATAGTAGATATGATCAACATAGTGATGTTCACCATTGAAACTACTCCATCTCACGTGATGATCGGACATGGTTTAGTTGATTTGGATCACGTAATCACTTAGATAACTAGAGATGTGTCGTCTAAGTGGGAGTTTTTAATATGATTAATTAAACTTAAATTTATCATGAGCTTAGTACACGATAGTATTTTGCTTGTCTATGTTTCTTTGTAGATAGATGGCTCGTCTTTGTTGTTCCGTTGAATTTTAATGCGTTCCTTGAAAGCAAAGTTGAAAGATGATGGTAGCAATTACGGACTGGGTCCGTAACGAGGATTATCCTCATTGCTGCCAGAAAAATTACGTCTGGAAGCACCCATTTGGGTAGCGAACTGCTGCGAGCTGAGCGAGAAGTTGTGAGCGTCGGCAAAGCAAAGTGATGACTACTCAATAGTTCGGTGTGCCATGCTTACGGCTTAGAACCGGGTCTTCAACGGCGTTTTGAGCGTCATGGAGCATATGAGATGTTCGAGGAGTTGAAGTTAATATTTCAAGCAAATGCGGATTGAGAGATATGAAGTCTCAATAAGTTCTATAGCTGCAAGATGGAGGAGAATAGTTACGTCGGTGAGCACATACTCAAAATGTCAGGTATAATAATCACTTAATTCAGCTGGGAGTTAATCTTCCGGATGATAGTGTCATTGAAATTCTCCAATCACTGCCACCAAGCTACAAGAGCTTCGTGATGAACTATAATATGCAAGGATGACCAAAACAATTCTGAGCTCTTACATGATGCTAAAAAGCGGAGGTAGAAATCAAGAAAGAGCATCAAGTGTTGATGGTCAACAAGACCACTAGTTTCAAGAAAAGGGCAAAGGAAAGAAGAAGGAAACTTCAAAAGAACAGCAAGAAAGTTGCTGATCAAGAGAAAAACCAAGTCTGGACCTAAACCTGGCGAGTGTTTTTCTTGCAAGCGGTGGACCTTTGGAGCGGAACTGCCCCAAGTATTTGGCGGATAAAAAGGATGGCAAGGTGAACAAAGGTATATGTGATATACATGTTATTGATGTGTACCTTACTAGAGCTCGTAGTAGCACTGGGTATTTGATCTGGTTACATTGCTAATATTTGCAACTCGAAGCAGGGACTCTGGAATAGGCGAGCAGCGGCAAAGGGCGAGGTGACGATCTTGGCGTGGGAAATGGTTCCAAAGTCAATGTGATCGCATGATCGACACGCTACCTCTACATCTACCTTGGGATTAGTTTTAGACCTAAATAATTGTTATTTGGTGCGGCGTTGAGCATGAACATTATATCTGGATCTTGTTTGATGCGAGGCGGTTATTCATTAAATCGAGAGAATAATGGTTGTTCTATTTATATGAGTAATATCTTTTATGGTCATGCACCCTTGAAGAATGGTCTATTCTTGTTGAATCTCGACGGTAGTGATACACATATTCATAATGTTGAAGCCAAAAGATGCAGAGTTGATAATGATAGTGCAACTTATTTGTACTTGCCGTTTAGGTCATATCGATTGTAAAGCATGAAGAAACTCCATCTTGATGGACTTTTGGAATCACTTGATTATGAATCACTTGGTACTTGCGAACCGTGCCTCATGGGCAAGATGACTAAAACACCGTTCTCGGTTGTATGGAGAGAGCAACAGATTTGTTGGAAATCATACATCTGAGATGTATGTGGTCCGATGAATGTTGAAGCTCGTGGCGGATATCGTTATTTTCTCACCTTCACAGATGATTTGAGTAGATATGGGTATATCTACTTAATGAAACACAAATCTGAAACATTTGAAAAGTTCAAAGAATTTGAGTGAAGTGGAAAATCATCGTAACAAGAAAATAAAGTTTCTCGATCTGATCGTGGAGGAGAATATTTGAGTTCTGAGTTTGGTTTACATTTGAAACAATGTGGAATAGTTTAGCAACTCCATACCGGAACACCACGGAGAAATGGTGTGTCGAGCGTCGTGTCGTACTTTACTAGATATGGTGCGATCTATGATGTCTATTTCCGATTTACCGCTATCGTTTTGGGGTTATGCTTTAGAGGCGGCGCATTCACGTTAAATAGGACACCGTCAAAATCCGTTGAGGCGGCGCCTTATGAACTGTGGTTTGGCAAGAAACCAAAGTTGTCGTTTCTTAAAGTTTGGGGCTGCGATGCTTATGTAAAGAAACTTCAACGGATAAGCTCGAACCCAAATCGGAAAATGTGTCTTCATAGGATACCCAAAGGAGACTGTTGGGTACACCTTCTATCACAGATCTGAAGGCAAGATTTTCGTTGCTAAATTCGGATCCTTTCTAGAAGAGTTTCTCTCGAAAGAAGTGAGTGGGAGGAAAGTAGAACTTGATGAGATAAGCGTATCTGCTCCCTTATTGGAAAGTAGTTCATCACAAGAAATGGTTCTGTGACAACTACACCAATTAGTGAGAAACTAATGATGATGATCATGAAGCTTGAGATCAAGTTACTCTGAACCGTGGAGTCAACGAGTAAAATCGCGCCCGAGTGATGCGGTAATCTTATTACGGAAGTCATGTTACTTGACCATGGCGAACCTACAAACTATGAAGAAGCGATGGTGAGCCAGATTCCATAAAATGGCTGGAAGCCATGAAATCTGAGATGGGATCCATGTATGAGAACAAAGTATGGACTTTGGTTGACTTGCCGATGATCGGCAAGCCATTGAAAATAAATGGATCTTTAAGAAGAAATGGCGCCGATGGTAATATAGCTGTCTACAAAGCTCGACTTGTTGCGAAAGGTTTTCGACAAGTTCAAGGGGTTGACTACGATGAGACTTTCTCACCCGTGGCGATGCTTAAGTCTGTCCGAATCATGTTAGCAATTGCGCATTTTATGATTATGAAATTTGGCAAATGGATGTAAAACTGCATTCTTGAATGGATTTCTAGAAGAAGAGTTGTATATGATGCAACGAGAAGGTTTTGTCGATCCAAAGGGTACTAACAAAGTGTGCAAGCTCAGCGATCAATTTATAGTGCAGTGCAAGCCTCTCGGAGTTGGAATAAGCGCTTTGATAGTGTGATCAAAGCATATGGGTTTATCTGAGACTTTTGGAGAAGCTTTGTATTTACAAGAAAGTGAGTGGGAGCTCTGTAGCATTTCTAATATTATATGTGGGCGACATATTATTGATTGGAAATGATATAGAATTCTGGATAGCATAAAGGATACTTGAATAAAAGTTTTTCAATGAAAGACCTCGGTGAAGCTGCTTACATATTGGGCATCAAGATCTATAGAGATAGATCAAGGCGGCAATTGGACTTTCACAAAGCACATACCTTGATAAAGTTTTGAAAAAGTTCAAAATGGATCAGGCAAAGAAAGGTTTTTACCTGTATTACAAGGTGTAAGATTGAGTCGGACTCAATGCCCGACCACAGAGAAGATAGAGAAAATGAAAGATGTTCCTATGCTTCAGCCATAGGCTCTATCATGTATGCAATCTTGTGTACCAGACTGGCGTATGCTTAGCTGTAAGCTTGGCAGGAAGGTACCAAAGTAATCGAGTGGATCCTTTGGACAGCGGTCAAGAACATCTGAAATACGAAAAGGACTAAGGATATGTTTCTCGTATATGGAGGTGACAAAGAGCTAGTCGTAAATGGTTACGTCGATGCAAGCTTTGACTTGATCGGACGATTCTAAATCATAAACCGGATCGTGTTTTTATTAAGCGGTGGAGCTGTCGGTTGGTGCAGTTCTAAACAAAGCGTCGTGGCGGGATCTACATGTGAAGCGGAGTACATAGCTGCTTGAAGCAGCAAATGAAGAATGTCGGATGAAAGAGTTCATTTCCGATCTAGGTGTCATACCTAGTGCATCGGGACCGATGAAGATCTTACGTGACAATCTTGGTGCAATTGCCTTGGCAAAGGAATCCAGATTTCACAAGAGGACCAAGCATATCAAGAGATGCTTCAATTCCATTGGGACCAAGTCCAAGTGGGAGACATAGAGATTTGCAAAATACATACGGATCTGAATGTTGCGAGACCGTTGACTAAGCCTCTTCCACGAGCAAAACATGATCAGCACCAAGACTCCATGGGTGTTAGAATCATTACTATGTAATCTAGATTATTGACTCTAGTGCAAGTGGGAGGCTGAAGGAAATATGCCCTAGAGGCAATAATAAAGTTATTATTTATTTCCTTATACCATGATAAATGTTTATTATTCATGCTAGAATTGTATTAACGGAAACATAATACATGTGTGAATACATAGACAAGCAGATAGTCACTAGTATGCCTCTACAAGACTAGCTCATTAATCGAAGATGGTTATGTTTCCTAACCATAGACATGTGTTGTCATTTGATTAATGGGATCACATCATTAGGAGAATGATGTGATTGACATGACCCATTCCGTTAGCTTAGCACTTGATCGTTTAGTATGTTGCTAATGCTTTCTTCATGACCCATACATGTTCCTGTAACTATGAGATTATGCAACTCCGTTTACGGAGGAACACTTTGGTACTACCAAGCGTCTAGCGTAAGCTGGGTGATTATAAAGAAGTACTACAGGTGTCTCCAAAGGTACTTGTTGGGTTGGCGTATTTGAGATTAGGTTTTGTCACTCCGATTGTCGGAGAGGTATCTCTAGGCCTTCTCGGTGATACACATCACTTAAGCCTTGCAAGCATTACAACTAATGAGTTAGTTGTGAGATGATGTATTCGGAGCGAGTAAAGAGACTTACGTAGCGAGATTGAACTAGGTATTGGATACCGGCGATCGAATCTCGGGTAAGTAACATACCGATGACAAAGGAACAACGTATGTCGTTATGCGGTTTGACCGATAAAGATCTTCGTAGAATATGTAGGAACCAATATGGGCATCCAGGTTCCGCTATTGGTTATTGACGAGAATGGTTCTAGGTCATGTCTACATAGTTCTCGAACCGTAGGGTCCTTGCAACAACGTTTGATGGCAGTTCATTATGAGTTTATAAGTATTGATGCACGAAGGTTGTTGAGTCCGGATGTGATCACGGACATGGCGAGGAGTCTCGAAATGGTCGAGACATAAAGATTGATATATTGGAAGCCTACATTTGGACATGGAAGTGTTAAGTGAAATCGAAATTTTAGAGATGCAGGGAGGTTACGGAACCCCAGGGAACTACATGGGCCATAGTGGGCCTTGGTGGAAAGGAGAAAGGGCCAGCCCTAGGTGGCGCGCCCCCCCTTCCCTAGTCCTATTAGGACTAGGAAGGTGGGCGACCCCTCTCTCTCTTTCCCCTCAGGAATCCTAATCCAACTAGGATTGGAGGGAATCCTACTCCCGGAGGAGTAGGACTCCTCAGCGCACCCTCTTGGCCAGCCCCTCCCCTTGGCTCCTTTATATCTGAGGCAGGGGCACCCTAGAACACACAAGTTGATCTCGGATCGTTCCTTAGCCGTGTCGGTGCCCCTTCCACCATATTCCACTTGGTCATATCGTCGTAGAGCTTAGGCGAAGCCTGCGCGGAGAAGTCATATCGTCGCGGAGCTTAAGCGAAGCCCTGCGTCGGTGGAGCATCAACATCGTCCTGCCGCGTCGTCTTGTGGAACTCATCCCGACACTTTGCTGGATCGGGTCGGGGATCGTCATCGAGCTGAGCGTGTGTGAGAACTTCGGAGGTGCCGTCGTTCGGTGCTTGGATCGGTCGGATCGTGAAGGCGTCGACTACATCAACAGCGTTGTTATAGCGCTTCGCTTTCGGTCTCACAGTGCGTGGGCGGACCTCTCCCCTCTCGTTGCTATGCCATCACCATGGTCTTGCGTGTTCGTAGGAAATTTTTGAAATTACTCGTTCCCCAACGTAGGCTGCAGCCAGTGCTGCGCCTAAGTAATAAAAATCCTACCGCAGTGGAGAGCAAACCTCCCACTCGGGGGCTTAACTGCAGCCAGTGCTTGCCTAAGTAATAAAAATCCTACAGTGGAAGCAAACCTCCCACTCGGGGCTTCTTGCACAGCCAGTGCTCGCCTAAGTAATAAAAATCCTCACAGTGGAGAGCAAACCTCCCACTCGGAGGCTTAAGCTGCAGCCAGTGCTGCGCCTAAGTAAAATTCATCCCAATCCATAAGAACTGACGAGAGTGCAGGTCATTGCTACCTCCTCCTTGAGAACTTAGCCACAAGTACAGCGTCACGGTCCATCCCAATCCTCAAGAATGACGAGGTGCAGGTCATTGCTACCTCCTCCTTGAACTTCGCCACAAGTACAAGCGTGCGGTCCATCCCAATCCATAAGGAGAAGGCGAGGTGCAGGTCATTGCTACCTCCTCCTTGAACCGCCACAAGCACAGCGTGCGGTTCGTCCCGATCCGTAAGGATGACAAGGTCGATCGCGATCATGTTTCACCTCTACTGCGGGATAGATGAAGCACAAGTCGATTGGAATTTCAGCGGATTATCTTCCAAATAAGGAATAAAGTTCTCTCGAATGCAAGCAAAGCATGTTAAAGGAAAAACCAAGTTGGATAAATGTCCTCTGGATCCAAAGGCGCTCGAGGCGTTAAGCTGTTAAAGTTTATCGGTTACAAAAACCACTCGGCATTCGAGGCAAATTTAAAGTGGGACTTAGAAGTTTTTACTCCTCCGTGGGAGGGCTGGAAGGTGCAACAAACTGGTCGAAGTCGATTCCGTCGACAATCTGGTAGCGAGCAGCGATGAAAGTCTCCATGAAAGATCTGAAGTCGTGCTTCCTAGTATTAGCAACCTTGAAGACACCGACTTGTCCTCTTGCGCTTCTTTGCGGTGGACACGAACCGAGAGATAGAGCAACATCAGCACCACACTGGCGGATGACTTTTCCATTCTTGCACTCGACTTGGAATCTCATTCGATCGAGTCATCGAGATTCAAGATCATTCGGAGAGTACATTACGGCGGAGAGTCGAGTCGATCGCGACACTTCAACTTTCGGTCGAGCAAGATAATCCCATCGCTAGCAACCACGAGACTCGGTCGGAGCACATTCATAGCAACCGTCCTTCACGGGAGAGTTGATGGGGTCCAAGCTGGTTTCCACTCATTGGTTTCTTCTTCAAAGTTTTGGCAGAATTCTGAAAACACAACTCAGACTCAAAATGAAGATCATGTGATGAGCGGTGAGAGCAAGGCAGTTGGATAAAAGATTACCTTCAAGCATGAAAGCGACTTCTTGGCGAACCCTCAAGATAAATCTCAGGTCGTTTAAGCTTCCCTTGGTAGCCAACCTTGTCGAGACAGAACATTCTTGTCGTTCTTGATCGTGACTTCCTTGTTAGCAGCGTCAAGAGGCTTTCAGCTTGGCATTTTCATCTTCAAGTTTGTCGTTGAGGCAAGCTTCTCTTCAATGACTTTGTTTTCTCAAAGCATATACATACTCTCTGCAAGGTCAAGGTCCTTCTTCTTCAAAGTCTCTTCGGTTTATCGCAAAACAACAATGAGAACAGAGTTGAGAATGAAGCGAAAAAGCAGAGGCGATCGTCAAAAATTCTCACCAGCCATACCTTTTGCTTCATCCTATGCATACGCAAATTCTCTGAGCAAGCTTCAAATCGAGGTTAAGCTGAATCTGCTTTTCTCTAACTTCGATATAGCGAGCCACAAGCTGCAAGATTTCTACAAAGAGTCAACCAACGAAAGACATCAAAGGCAGATCACTTCCGGTGACTAAGGAAAAATAGTAGCATTTCTAAGACTAGGTCGAATAAAAACATTCTGATAGTCTCGGGGACTACACCCGGTGGGTGCACTCAGCGATGCCCCCTTTGGTTTACCAATTTGGTTCGATCGATCGACCAAAAGAGGCAAAAAGGTTATGATTCTAAAAACATGGCTAATTGTCGGCGGTCGACCCACGGTAAAAACACTTCTTTAGACTATAGTCAAGCTGCCTTGATCGACCATAGTCTGGGGACTACACCCAATGGGTGCACTTAGCGTGCCCCACCGGTTTATAGTTACATTCGACTTGGTCCGTCCGGTCGGTGAAAAGATCACAGCATAAAGACCATAGCCCATTTGCGCGATCGACCATAGTCTCGGGGACTACACCCGGTGGATGCGCTCGGCGTGCCCCACAAAGTTCAAGCGACACACACACCCGGTGGGTGTCTGAGATATAAATCTCGGAAAAGCGTTTGGATAGTATATCCTAACAAAAGCAGCGACGGTGACTTACTTGGACATTGCTGCGGAGAGCTGAGCTGGCGTCATAGGCGCTGACTTGCCTCTCGAGCCGCTTTCTGCTCCATCATGATCCCTGCTTGGCGTATGGCCTCCTAGCAGCACTTACTTGATCTTAGGGGCGTGGTGTGTAGCAAAGAGATGGTGGATCAGCGATCAGCGAAGTGGGTGGGCACTTGTCGTGATGCAACAAAAGATCGAGAAGTCGAGTGGGGTTGCCTCCCTCGAAATCAGCGTCTCGAGTCGCCGCGACTTGAGCAACCTTGCCCGAGGCACTTTCTTGTTCCTCCTCTTCCTCAATGGCGCTTCCTCGTCATCATCGGGAGATCAATGGCGTGAGGTGGAGAGCATCAACATCGTCCTGCCTTCGTCGTCTTGTGGAACTCATCCCGACACTTTGCTGGATCGGGTCAGGGATCGTCATCGAGCTGAGCGTGTGCAGAACTTCGGAGGTGCCGTCGTTCGGTGCTTGGATCGGTCGGATCGTGAAGGCGTCGACTACATCAACAGCGTTGTTATAGCGCTTCGCTTTCGGTCTCACAGTGCGTGGGCGGACCTCTCCCCTCTCGTTGCTATGCCATCACCATGGTCTTGCGTGTTCGTAGGAAATTTTTGAAATTACTCGTTACCCAACGATGAGCGCAGCCAGTGCTGCGCCTAAGTAATAAAAATCCTACGAGTGGAGAGCAAACCTCCCACTCGGGGCTTAGCCAGCCAGTGCTTGCCTAAAGTAATAAAATCTCTGACAGTGGAAGCAAACCTCCCACTCGGGGCTTCTGCAAGCCAGTGCTGCGCCTAAGTAATAAAAATCCTCACAGTGGAAGCAAACCTCCCCTCGGAGGCTTAAGCTGCAGCCAGTGCTGCGCCTAAAGTGAGAATTCATCCCAATCCGCAAAGAGACTGACGAGGTGCGGTCATTGCTACCTCCTCCTTGAGACTTAGCCACAAGTACAGCGTCGCGGTCCATCCCAATCCTCAAGAATGACGAGGTGCAGGTCATTGCTACCTCCTCCTTGAACTTCGCCACAAGTACAAGCGTCGGTCCATCCCAATCCATAAGAGAAGGCGAGGTGCAGGTCGTTGCTACCTCCTCCTTGAACTTCGCCACAAGCACAGCGTGCGGTTCGTCCCGATCCGTAAGGATGACAAGGTCGATCGCTGATCATGTTTCACCTCTACTGCGGGATAGATGAAGCACAAGTCGATTGGAATTTCAGCGGATTATCTTCCAAATAAGGAATAAAGTTCTCTCGAATGCAAGCAAAGCATGTTAAAGGAAAAACCAAGTTGGATAAATGTCCTCTGGATCCAAAAGGCGCTCAGGCGTTAAGCACATTAAAGTTTATCGGTTACAAAAACCACTCGGCATTCGAGGCAAATTTAAAGTGGGACTTAGAAGTTTTTACTCCTCGTGGAGGGCTGGAAGGTGCAACAAACTGGTCGAAGTCGATTCCGTCGACAATACGGTAGCGACAGCGATGAAAGTCTCCATGAAAGATCTGAAGTCGTGCTTCCTAGTATTAGCAACCTTGAGACACCGACTTGTCCTCTTGCGCTTCTTTGCGGTGGACACGAACCGGAGATAGAGCAACATCAGCACCACACAGGCGGATGACTTTTCCATTCTTGCTCGACTTGGAATCTCATTCGATCGAGTCATCGAGTTCAAGATCATTCGGAGAGTACATTACGGCGGAGAGTCGAGTCGATCCGCGACACTTCAACTTTCGGTCGAGCAAGATAATCCCATCGCTAGCAACCACGAGACTCGGTCGGAGCACATTCATAGCAACCGTCCTTCACGGGAGAGTTGATGGGGTCCAAGCTGGTTTCCACTATTGGTTTCTTCTTCAAAGTTTTGGCAGAATTCTGAAAACACAACTCAGACTCAAAATGAAGATCATGTGATGAGCGGTGAGAGCAAGGCAGTTGGATAAAAGAGATTACCTTCAAGCATGAAAGCGACTTCTTGGCGAACCCTCAAGATAAATCTCAGGTCGTTTAAGCTTCCCTTGGTAGCCAACCTTGTCAGACGAGAACATTCTTGTGGTTCTTGATCGTGACTTCCTTGTTAGCAGCGTCAAGAGGCTTTCAGCTTGGCATTTTCATCTTCAAGTTTGTCGTGAGGCAAGCTTCTCTTCATGACTTTGTTTTCTCAAAGCATATACATTACTCTCTGCAAGGTCAAGGTCCTTCTTCTTCAAAGTCTCTTCGGTTTATCGCAAAACAACAATGAGAACAGAGTTGAGAATGAGCAGAAAAAGCAGAGGCGTCGATCAAAAATTCTCACCACCATACCTTTTGCTTCATCCTTTGCATACGCAAATTCTCACGAGCAAGCTTCAAATCGAGGTTAAGCTGAATCTGCTTTTCTCTAACTTTCGGTATAGCGAGCCACAAGCTATAAGATTTCTACAAAGAGTCAACCAACGAAAGACATCAAGACAGATCACTTCCGGTGACTAAGGAAAAATAGTAGCATTTCTAAGACTAGGTCGAATAAAACATTCTGATGGTAGTCTCGGGGACTACACCCGGTGGTGCACTCAGCGATGCCCCCTGGTTTACCAATTTGAGTTCGATCGATTCGACCAAAAGAGGCAAAAAGGTTATGATTCTAAAAACATGGCTAATTGTGGGGCGATTATTACGATAAAAAACAGTTTTGGACTATAGTCAGCGCATGATCGACCATAGTCTCGGGGACTACCAGTGGGTTGCACTAGCGTGCCCCACGGTTTCACGGTTCCATTCGACTTGGTCGTCCGGTCGGTGAAGAAGATCACAACATAAAGACCGCCAGCATTGCGCGATCGACCATAGTCTCGGGGACTACACCGGTGGGATGCGCTCGAGCGTGCCCCACAAAAGTTCAAGCGACACACACACCCGGTGGGTGTCTGAGATATAAATCTCGAGAAAGCAGTTTGGATAGTATATCCTAACAAAGCAAGCGACGGTGACTTACTTGGACATTGCTCCGGAAGCTGAGCTGGCGTCATAGGCGCTGACTTGCCTCTCGAGCGCTTTCACTGCTCCATCATGATCCCTGCTTGGCGTATGGCCTCCTTGCAGCACTTACTTGATCTTCGGGGCGTGGTGTGTAGCAAAGAGATGGTGGATCAGCGATCAGCGAAGTGGGTCGGGCACTTGTCGTGATGCAACAAAAGATCTGAGAAGTCAGTGGGGTTGCCTCCCTCGAAATCAGCGTCTCGAGTCATCGCGACTTGAGCAGCCTTGCCGCAGCACTTTCTTGTTCCTCCTCTTCCTCAATGGCGCTTCCTCGTCATCATCGGGAGATCAATGGCGTGAGTGGAACTACAAGAGAGATCGAGTAAACATGGAAGCCCAATCGACTAAAAAGCTCCAGTCGGCTAAAAGTGAAACCTCAGAGATCTTACCAAGATTGGAAGTGGCCGCATCCTCCATTTCCTGATCATCGTGCTTGGCTGATGTCTCGGAGGTAGTGGCGCTATAGATTTCAAGAGTCAACTGGTCAGTCATCAAGTCGACCAAAAGTTCACTTATGTTGAAAAAGGAAATACAAGGTTCTGATTAGTTACCCGGAGATGGTGGGGATGACCATTCGCATCTTAGGCAAGGCCTTCGCCGACTTTGCGGCGTCGCTCGAGGTTGCTTGGCGGCTTCTCGATCGGCGGGAGAAGTTGTCCTAGGTAGCTTCATCGGTGACCGGTGGGCACAACGACTTTCTGCGCCCGACACGCGTCGTCGTCAACTTGGACCTTCCCTCCAAGCGAGGAGGGTCGACGTCTTCCTCCTCTTCTTCCTCCTCCTCCTCATCATCAGAGTCATCCTCCTCCTCATCCTCCTCGTCGTTGGACTCCCATTCCTCCGGACTCTCACATCCACTTCCTTCTTCTTCTTGGCTGTTTCCTGCGCCCGTTGGGCATCGAGTACATCTCGGTGGTGACCTAGAAGACAACAAAACAAGGTGAAAGTCGTCGCGAAATTGACATCAAAGCAGAATGAATGCAGCGAATCATAGTCGGAGATAGCGGTGATACCTTATGCGGTTGGTAACTCTAGTCGAGTGGTGGAATCCTCCTAGCTCCATGAGGTTGTCTTTATTTCTGTGATGGCAGTCATCCACTTCTCGATATAGTGTCATCAACCTCCTCCGGATGGACCGAGTGGTATCATCCGTGCAGATACATCCACATCGGATGACCTCGGTATTGGAGTGGCTGAATCGCCATCGGAGAAAAACCTCCGGAGATCCATGCGGTCACCCCCATCGCGAATAAGCTGGACTACCGCTCCATCAACAGCTTTACTTGGGCCTTCTCCTCTGGTAACACCTTGGGGAAGATGGCATTTTACTCGACTCATGGAGAAAGGAGGGCCAGTCGGTCTGCCGGCGTCGGCTGGTCTTAGCGATAAAACCAGGTCATTGCCACCCTCTAACCGAGTCGGGAGAGTCATAAGCTGGAAAGCGCTCTTCCCCTCATCTGGACCCGAGTCCCCACACATTTGGATTACTTGGGTCCTCTCATCATTGGGCTCGTTTTCTTCACCGTCTGCGAGGCTGACGGTGAATATCGTGAAAAAGACCCCAATGCGATCGACAACCCAAGAAATTCTCGCGAGAAAGCAAGCAACAAGATACACAATGGAGTTTGGGTGAAATGGTGGAGTTGCGCTCCAAAAAGTTCAGAAACCCCGGAAAAAAGGATTTGGCGGAGAAAACCCCTATCTCGTGGGTGGCGGGAGGCGCACTCACCCTCTTCGAGCTGCGGTTGCCACTCCGTGCCGGAAGCCTCGCCGACCATGGGATCAGCCCTTCGTTGGCGGATCGGTGAGATCTTTCTCGGTGATGGTCGGCGGATCCGTCTCCTTGGACCCGAGCCTGCGGCAGCTTGGACCCTGAAGAACCGCCCGGTGGCGCTCTCCCCTTAGCCTTCACGCCGTCTTCTTCACCCGTTCGAGCGGTAGTCTTGTCCTTCACCATGGTGGCGGCGAAAAGTACGAGCTTGGCGCTGGACGAGCGGAGGCGTGGCGAGAAGTTTTGGGCGGAGAGAGGAGAAGTCGAGGGCGCTTTGTTCAAAATGCCGGTCAACGCTTTATATGGGGCGCTTCCGAGTGGCTGACGGTAGGCGGCAATCCGTCACAATCCGCATAGCGAGCAGCGCGATCACGTGGCGAAAAAAGCGGCGCGAGATCGGCGTCATCGTCTTATCCCATCCGAGTGCGCGGTTTCTCGCTTGGCGCTTCCCAAAATTTGGATCGCGAAATCCGCTAACATGGAGCAACTCGTCGGATAACAGATTTCCTCGGATCCGTCAGCTCAAAATCCTCGGGTTCACAAAGTTCACTCGACAAGCGTGAAGAATGGATCAAAGCGTGAAAGAAGTTGATGCCATCACTAAAGTCGTTGATCGAGTAAAGCGCACTCACAACACGAAGAACAGGTCGGAAAGTTTATCAACTCCTTCCTCCTCAAACCTCGATCCATTGAGGCTAATGATGAAGTCATGTACGGGGTAGGGTCATAGACCTGCCGAAGGTACCCTCCACAAGGACATTCACAAGAGAAGCAGCCTTCCGGTCGACTGGTAGGCTTCCACTCGACTGGTAGGCTTCCACTCGGCGATTCAAAGACACTTTCGACTATGAAGACCACTTTCGACCACCAAGAGTCCAAGAGCCACTCGGTGTCCAAGCGGTCGTAGTTAAATAGTCTTTATGACCTTAATGACACTTTATGTAGGCGTTACGATGGCAGCCTAGCTTCTTACCTTAAACCCTCTACTCGTGGGCTGGCTGGGGTCTGGCGCACTCTATATAAGCTACCCCCCTCCACGGTAGAAGGGTTAGCACCCTGTAACACATCTGTGAGATAATCCGATCGACCGCCTCGGGCTCCGAGGCGTGGGGCTGTTACTTCCTCAGAAGGGCTGAACTCGTAAATCCCTTGCGTATACAACTACTCCATAGCTAGGATCTTGCCTCTCCATACCTAACCCCCATTCTCTTTGTCGGACTTAGAACCACGACACCACCCACCACCCGCCCGTAGCCACGCCGAAAGTTTAAGCGGCGTGCTCGACTTCGACTCGAAGACATTGGCGGTATGGATGGCGATGTGAGGAGATAAACATGAACCAGCACCTATAGGGCCTTGGACAGCCACCTCATCTCACGATGTATACATGGTGGACACACCTAAAGGAAAAACTGACGAGGAACAACGGGGCGCTCTGAAGGATCATTCCTTGAAAGCGAGTCAAAAGCAACAGCGTGGCGCGCTCAAAGTCCCGCCTCGACAAAGCAGCAGCCATACTAGACCCAGCCATAGAGCGAGGCGAACCGGTGGGCGACGAACATGCTATCGAGCATCCGTCCGAACAGGACAACTTGGATAAACAACCCGTGCCGCGAAGATAACAGATCATGGCGATCTCCGTCGGACAAGTTGTTGGAAGCAGAAGAACCTCCACAAAGGTTAAATCGCCACTATCTGACAACTGAAAAAGCAAGCGGAAGCTCAAAACAGCGGAAGATGCACTCGAAATTAGATGGAGCAAAGTACTCAACACATCGAACAAATCTGGCTGACGATGCCAAACAAGAAACTACCGAAGCGAAAACTACTGCCCTAATTCGACGAGGAGGCCTTAGAGACCCCACAATCAAAGAATAAGGAGGTGCCCGGTCGGATGAAGCGACCCCATGGCGAACATAGAGCAGCAAGCGATTGCGCACACAAGCCGACCGCGATCCGCTGAGATTCGCATAAAAAAGATGGCGATTAGGTCTATCTACGGGCCAAGAAAGCAACTCCGATAAGCAATGCAACACATCAAGTATCCGAACATCACGGTACACCTAAATATTGGGGTGCCACACCCCTATGTTTCACCGATGAGTCTTTGGATTATGAATTTCAGCGGGTTTCAAGCCCGTAAACATAGAAGGCATCTGACGGAACAACAGACCACAGGATGCTGGATTGAGGATTACATCCTCCACATACACATGGCTCGAGGAGATGATCTCCATGCCATAAAATACTTACCCCTCAAGCTCAAAGGCCCAGCCCGTGCATTGGCTTACAAGCCTCCCGAAAACACCATTGGAAGTTGGGAAGAGCTCGAGGATGCTTTTAAGACAAATTTTCAAGGGACCTATGTCCGACCTCCGGATCTGAGACGATCTAAGTCATATAACTCAACAACGGAGAGTCAGCCGAAAATTCTGGAACAGATTCCTTACCAAAAAGAATCAAATAATCGATTGTCGGACCTTGAAGCTCTAGCAGCTTTCAAACACAACGTCAGGGCGAATGGCTCTCAGGCACCTTGGCCAAGAAAAGCCAAGAACAATGGCCGCATTAACAAGCCTCATGACCGCTTTTGCGGGGGAGGATAGCTGGCTGGCAAGATGCGTTACCAGCGACCCAAGTACATCGAAGTTAGGGATGGAAGCGGAAACCAGCGCAGCAAGGACCAGCGCGGACGAAGGAAACAACCGAAAACACGGCGGTCAGCGCCGGATTCAAAAGCTCTCGGCAGAATCATAAAAACTGCCCTTAAGGATAACGGGGACGAGCTATCAACAAACAAAATCTTGGACAAGATATGCCAAATCCACAGTACTCGGGAAGCACGCAAACCATACCCACGAGATTGTTGGGTCTTCAAGCGATCCGGCAAACTCACGCCCGAACACAAGGGGCTCGGCACCAAGCGAGGATGACGCGAACCCCTGGCGGACACCGGAAAACAAAGAACTTCCACAAGAAGTCAAAGCAGTAAAATCACTTCACGTGTGAAGGAAACATAGGCGGTGCCCATAGAAATCGCGTCATCGGCCTATCGGCGAAGTCCATGCACTTGGTTGTTAAAACCAATCACCTTCGACCATTAGGATTACTCTGGATGTATCGAGAATGCAGGATGGACTGCCTTGATATTAGATCCGATAATCGGCGGACTCCAATTTACACAAGTCCTAATGAATGGCGGCAGTGATCTAAACCTGCTATTCGGGACACAATCCATAAAATGGGGATAGACCCAACCAAAATTAGCCATAGCAACACTTCCTTTCAAGGGGTCATGCCAGGCCCATATGCCCATTCACGGGCTCTCTCTTGCTAGAAGTTGTGTTGGCTCATCCGACAACTTTAAATCGCGAAGTTAACCTTCCACATCGCCCCATTTAAAAGTAGCTATCAAGCACTATTGGGACGCGAAGCTTTCACCCGCTTTAACGCAACACCACATTATGCA
Organism: Aegilops longissima; assembly: GCA_021605205.1. Classification (NCBI taxonomy): domain Eukaryota; kingdom Viridiplantae; phylum Streptophyta; class Magnoliopsida; order Poales; family Poaceae; genus Aegilops; species Aegilops longissima. Next base: position 33,435 of record JAHIAM010005874.1, read on the forward strand.
TCACTTACACTTAAAATGCCCGGTCCACGCGGCATCATCTCATTAAAAGGAAATATCGAGTGTTCCTCGCGCACGGAAGAATGTGAGACTGCCTTGACAGCCACACACTAATCCGGCTTCGCTAATCAAAAGCAACTAAACAGGTCGTTCAGACCCCGGACACGGCTAGACGAGTCTGGCGTAAACATACAAGAGCTTACTAGCCGCATACCCCCGTACAAGGGGCTCCGCGCATGTACAACAAGAGACAATAAAGCTCAATTTTATTCATTTTTTGAATCATACTTTTTTTATTTAATATAACTACATTTTGCATGATCTTTTTCAACTAAGTTCCTCTCTTTTCGAGATGAACACCGTGCTACACCGTCGAGGATCGGCACAATGGAGACACATGCTGTGAGGCGTGCGGTAGGGACCCGTTGCAAGGATACTTTTCAGATTAAGACCTGCGTAAACCTTTCTTACTGTCTCTTGTTGATACATCCCTCGGTTTCTTGCTATAACCGAGGAGAAGGCTAGCGTTTTGGCATAGGCCCGTCGAATTTTCGCGTACTGGACACGAGGGGCTTATTACTAAGAGGCGTTGTTCGGCCCGTTTTCATAAAGACCGAATACCTTAGGTAGTGTTAGGCGTCTCGAGTTAGGCCTTATATGCATCAGCTCGAATCATGCCTTTGGTCAAATGTTGGGTTTGCCGGCTCACTGTTTTGCTGCCTTACGTTCCGCTCTATCGGCTAATCGGCACCGGAGAACTCTGCGATGTGTGCCCGGTTCAGCGGCGAGCACCTCAATAGAAAGCGAAAACTGTGTCATGATATAGCGTGAGACTGGTCAACCACTTTCGATGACCACTGCAAATCTTTAAATTCCTCCGCATTAACGAAGTCGTTTCGGTCAGGCACATAAGCGCTCGAATTGGTCAGCGGTGCCCCTAGGGGCTATATAGTAGCCCCTGTTGAACTCCTATGGCCAAGTGAAAGTGATAAAGCATTATAGTCCGGTTGCCTAGTTTGCTTTGCTAT